>JBBMOI010000008.1:20500000-20657500 GCA_038088405.1 Porites divaricata | reverse complement strand
TTTACCAAATTATTCCAGATTCAGCCAGTTATAAGTCGTCAAAAAAATTAAGCGGAAGCTATTTACAAGAAGGAAGAGAAGCAGAAGCCGAGAGAAAAAAGCAGTCTTAATGGCTTGAAAAATGAAAAAAATCTTCCATTGTCTGTTGAACAACGTTCAGTTTTACATGTAGATCACAGAAGACATCAAACTGTGGTAAGAACAAATCGATGGACGACGTTTTAAAATCATTAGATATCTATATAAAAATACGTAATGAAACAGACCCACACGAAAATGGAATCTATTTGTTTAATTCCAAATGCTTGTCTTGGTCACTACACGGGCTATAGACAAAGATAGAGATTGTGCACATGGGAACTAACAGTCAGAAAAAAGGATCGCCCCGTGTAAGGCAGACTACGAGTAGTCCCCGTTTTTCCTCAGGGATAGTACCAGGCTGATTTAGCAAAAGAACGGGAACGTCATTTGACGACCGGAAAGCGCGCGAAAAGGACTAATCTCGACTTCCGATGCTCAATTTGCCGCTTCGCCATTGGTTAAGCCAGTTGTTTGATTTGCGCGCGTTGTCGTCAACTGACGTTCCCGTTATATTGCTAAATCAGCCTAGTAGAGCGAGCGAAACGCGAGCGCGCGTGAAAATCATCCCACGCGAGAAAGGCTAGAAGCGGCGGTGAGGGAAAAATGGGGACTACTCGTAGTCTACGTGTTAGGCATTCCAAGACAGCGTTGGATTCTAGATTCCACACCGTGGATTCCAGAGTCAAAAAACTGAATTCCGGATTCTTTAACAGTGGAAAACCTCGAGCAGAATTATGGATTCCAAACCCCAGGATTCTGGGTTCCAAAAGGAAAACCTTCTCGGAATCGGTAACCACTGCCTGGTTAGCTCAGTTGGGAGGACACCAGTCTGCTGAGTGGAAGGTCGTGGGTTCAAACCACGGCCGGACCAACAGCCAGGGTCTTTCAAAAACTGTTGAAATCATGCTGGCTGTGATTTGAGATCTTGCGTCATTGGGCGGTGACGTTAAGCCATTGGCCTTGTCTCATTCACCCTTCTTACATCAGTCAAAATCAAAGGGGAGGTCAAAGAACCCTAATAATGTTCGAAAAGTGTGGGGAGTGGGGGAAGTTCCCCAGTGGCAAGGCTATGAGGGAGGGGGGTGGGGTTGGGGGGTTACAGAAAGCTCATAAATGGACTGATGCAGCTGCCAGTGGCGCTTTTGATACTGAAGTCCGAGCTTACTGTTAACATGTTAACATGTAAAAAGAGCGCGTCTTAATTGTTGTCCTCTAATCCACGACATGACATAACATTACAAATATTTCGTACTGCCTCAGATGGGGCAGTAAAAACCTTTAATCTTACTAACCTGTGGATAGAAGGCCTTGTTTGGCTTGAGAGTAAGTTGCTAATTGTGCAGCATTAACAACAATGGCTCTAGTAACAGTAGGACCACAACCCTAATAATAGAGAAAAACAAACCATTAAAGAGGCGAATGTTTCAGGTAAACTCTGTGCCGAAGTCATTACTTAGTGCTTTCACCTACACACAAAATGCTTCTGTTGAGTCATGAAAAAGATATCAAACAAATTTCAACAGGTGGCATGAACCATAATAATTTTGAGATGATCGGCCCAACTTGTTCAAGTTTCAATCCATGTCCATCCTTGCTATCCATAGCAACAGTTGACAGTAAACAATTTCAATGCCTAACTTTAGTCTTCAATAACCAAAGAGTAGCATTTTGTTGGGGGGGGGGGGGGGGGAATTCAATTGACGCAAAGACACGTTTTAGCTTTTTAAAAAGATAGCAAATGGCGTGATATAGTCTGTTTAACCCTTTAGATCCTAAGATCAAAATTTGAATTCTCAATTGTTGCCCCTATTCATTTCCTACAGAAGTAATGGGGACAAGTTAAAAAAATATCAACCAAATTCATCTTGTGTGATCACGTCCGTAATTCTCATGACCACTCTGTTTCACAAAGCAGTGATATTACAAGGAGAAATTTGATGCTGATCACTCTTAGGGCTCAAAGGGTTAAAAGAATTTTTGGAAGGAATATCCACTTGCAGTGGCTGTATATGCCAGTATGAAGTGACTGTAATTTAAAATACTGCGACAACACTTCAAAACAAGCACATACATGTACATATTTAAAGCCTCTACCTTTATTTACTTCACTGATAATGTTAAAAATTAGAAAGAAAGAGACAACGCTGCGGTCTACAGGAAGGAAAATCATGTAAAAACAGTCTATATTTTCAATAATGTACAAACGTTTTTTTTACTAGCTCTGGAAATAACCACCATATAAATGAAAACATGAAACTTTGTTAAACTTGCAAGTGTTTTCTACTTTTGGACTTGATTCATCTAATTACATTATCTGCAGCTTTCACCGTTCTTTTTTTAAATTCTGCGATCCTGCATAACCTTACCCTCCAAAGAGTGAGTATTCCCTCTTCTTTTGTAATTCTATACAATGCATTAAACACACTTGTATATCTGCGCTGTTGTTCAACAGGGAGCCTGTGGAAATATATCATTCTTTAGAAATTTCAGTTCCCTACAAACACAATGTTTCAATGCAGTGTTGCTTCACGATTTCTTATTCCAGTGATGAGATTTGTGTGGTTTGTAATTATAGCAAAATTAAACAGTTTAAAATGAAGGGGTGTGTTTTGTTACTACACTGATAGAGCGAGGCACTTCTGAAAAATGGGTGCCAGGGAGCTTTCATCTTGCTGCATGCAGGAAAAAAACCTAGGGTATATTTCAGGTACTTGAGGTGAGATGAAGTGATCTTCACAATGGCTTTAAGTCACTTATCATACAGTCCTCGCACAGTCCTCATGTTGAAACAGGTATATGTATAAAGAAAGAGATTCTGAGACAGCTACAAGTCATGTGTAAACTGTTTCACCTGAAAAGGGTAATGAAGCACTCTCTTCCACAACATTTGAAAAATTGAACCCTTTTTCTACTATTTTGACCACTCAGCAATATTTAGATGGGTGGCTTTCCTTGCCACGTCAGCTAAGCCACTGATCCAGGGCTGTCATGAAGAGCTGGGGAGCCATGGTTTTTCCCTGGCTACTTTCATAGGAAAATATAAGAAAAATATGACCAAAAGAAATTCCCAGTGGTCTGATTCCCTGCCCACTTGTTGTATTTACCCGGCAACTGGAAATCTTAGTGACATTCCTGCACTCATCTGTTAAAATACTGCTGGACCCTGACTTTTCTCTTAGCTTTTAAGGGTTACTAACAGAATTAATCATTTCAGTGTTGTGAAGATCACTGATTACATATAAACTCTGTTGGCTTCTGAGTTAGGGAACAAGTTTGCCCTAAGTCCTATCAGTGTTAATTCAATGTGTGAGCTTTGAGAGCTCTGTTTACAACTAAAACAGCAGTACAACTGCTGGAGTGGAGAAGTGTCTTTACCTTCCATCTGATGTCATTCTTATGAGTGAAATTTCTGCTGGGGTGCCTATAAATGAACCTACAGCTCCCGCAGTCATCCCTGAAAAAAACAAATATTTGGCTTGTAAAACAATTTACAGTCAAACTTTGCTTTACGGATGCCCGCATAACATGAACACCTCATTATTAAGGACAGTTGCTTTGTCCCTTGGGAAAGGAGTCCCTTTAAATTTAATACACACACTTTCTATGGCTCCCTTAGTGTCAGTATTAATTGGGTTTGACTGTATGTCTAATATATTAGTAGATAACTAGCCCCCCCCCCCCCCCCCCCCCGCCCAACCCTGTCCCAAAGAGGGCTCCATTATATAACAACAGGAAGTGCAGTTAAACCTCCATATGTAACCTCTTAACCAAAAATACCACAACCACACAATTATTTAACAATTAGTTGCCGAAGGCGACGCGAATATCAGCTAATAGTCACCGAGACGAAGTCAAGGAATAGTCACTGAGACGAAGTCGAGGTGACTATTCGCCGATATTCACGTCGCTTGAGGCGACTAATTGTTTTAGTATAATTACATTGATGATTATTCGAGAAAATAAAAGTATTGATCAATTTCTGACTCCGAAAGATCAAACAATCTGGCTGCCATTTTGAAAACTTCTAGCCTTCAATGTTATAATCACCGCGCAGTGATTATAGGGGGATAAAGCAAAGCTCCTAGCCAATCACAGTGTTCTAGTTTCGATAATCATCAATGTAATTATACTAAAGTTAGTTAATCTCCACAAATATGACCAAATCTTGGTATTTAGTGGTTACTTACGGCAGCATCAATGGTATCATCGATATCGGTTACAGACCTGCCAACTCTCAAGATTCTGCTGTGAGACTCACAATTTTTTACTTTTCTCATGGCCCAATGACAAGTCCCTCAATCTAACAGCTTTTTGTGAAATATCAGTTCAACATAAAATGTTACCTTGTTGAGAAAAACCTGGGGATTTTGTGGGGAAGGCTGGTGCTTCTTTAAGCTTTGACGACACTTAATCTAACGTTTTGGCCATTAATATTAAAAAAAGCAAGGTAATTTTTAAATAAAAAGCTAATTGATTCCCTCAATAGAAAAAGGGTTCATTTTATATTGATCAGGAAAAAAATAATGGAATCTCACTACTTTTCAAAGAATCTTCCAATTTTTTTTTTTCACCAAGATTTTCTTTTATCAGGGGTTGGCAGATCTGAAGTTAATTAGATAAAAGGATCATTCTGTGTGCTCATGACACCCTTGGCTGATTACAGTCAAGTAAGGTCAAGACCACATGTACCTATAAATTCATCACACTATTGGAAAATTGAATCTCATTTCTGATAGGTAAAAGCATATATCAGATTCATTGCATAAGTCTTGCATATCTGCTGAGCAGTGAATTTACGTGGGCAGGTAGTTAAAATGTCTGTCAGCTAAGCTTTCTTCTTGAACCCAATATCAAAGCCTTCATAAGAATTTTATCCATTTGAATACAGACTGGAGAATGAAGTCTAAAATCACTACTCAGTCTAAATGCATGCACGAATATAAGTGTGAATTTCATACCCACGTCGAGACAATGACTAATCAGGATTCTACTTTTTAAACTAATCAGTTCATTATAGAATCAATAGGGGTACACTTGGCCTGGCTTGACTGAAACTAATAATCCTAGATTAATGTAAGTACAAGCAACAGGCTTTCAACAAATAATCAAAAAACCACCCATGAAACAAAAACCTTAAATAAATCAATATAACAAAATATTTAATATCAGAATACATGCACTTACCTAGAGCACATTTCATAAGAAAAGAAGGTGGAGTTCCATCAGGACTAAATGTGAGAAAAAAATATGGACAAATGCAACACTGTACAAGTCAAACAGAAATAGAATCAACTATGTGTTAGTAAAAGACTATTCTCACCTGGGAAAACACGCACAAAGCCTAGACTAGTATCAATGCACCTCCTAACATTCTCAGCGTGGTCCAGAAGAATACACTGCATACCCACAGACCTTGTCTGTCAGTTTTAAGAGCAGCCTGCTTGATTATTCAGCCAGTTCTAGTAAAGTTTAGGTTTCAGCCCCCTCGATAGCAGTTCTTGCCCCACCCTCTTCCCCGCAGCCATGGGGCATACCTTGTATTTTATCCTGGTCCACCGACTGGCAAAGCCTTGGGCCGATTCTTCCATACCTTAGGCATTTAGGCTGACTTGGCTTTGTGCAGGTGAGAATATATATTAAGACTAGAAGAGGCACTCTACTAAAATTTCAGGACTTCATAAATTTTGAAGGAATGAAGATGTAAAATGGTATACAACTAGGAGTTGCCGAATGCAAAAAGTACTGGTACATGATTTTCTAATTATTCATGTAAAGTAAAAATGGAAAGATAAGTAAAAAAAAGGTTGCAAGAAGTGGCATGGTAAAGTAAGTACAATGAAGCATTAGAAAGAGCTAGCACCCCTACACTATCTGTCCAATACCAATTACTATCACACTTAAACCTTTTTAGCAATATTGTGCAGGACAAAAACTGGCTAGACACTTTGCTGCTGCCAAAGTCAGCTCATAATACGCAGCTCAGGTTGAGGAAAGACCTTCATCATAAGCCACAGTCATGACTTTAATATATCAACTATTTTACTCAACTCTACAAATGTAAATTTGTATATTCTCTTAGGATTGCAAGTAGAACATTCAGTCGAAAGACTCTGATTTACTTCTGTGTGATATATTTTATAAGAATAAATGATTAGACAATACCGGTACATAAGCTTAGAAAAGATTATGTTTAAAGATTATTATTTTTTTTGGTCAAAGTTTTGACAAAATTTAAGTATTTAAAATTTATTGCGCCAACTGGTGCTGGTAATTATTACCAGCACCTACACTTCAGTAAAGTGAAGGCCAGTGGGCGGAAAGTACCTTGTTCAAGAACTATAAAGGAAATCACTTTCAAGAATTATAAGTTGAAGTACCAAACAATTTCCAGACACTTAAAAAACACAGGTACAAAAAAACATTCTTGGAGTTAAAATCTTTATTTAATGTTTGTTACTGTCAGTTTTCCATTTTTGTGACTAGTCTCTCCCTTTGGAGAAGGTCTCTGGGAGAAGGTGAAGCCATTAAGTCATGATCCATATAAGGTGAGTTGTCTTACCTTGCCCCATCTTTTCTTGAACTAATCACTTGCGTATTATGAATGTTAACAATATTTACCTTTTAAAGTGTTCCATTAGTGAAGTGAAGACACCAAGTCTTGTTGTAGTATAGGTTGCTTGTCGTAAAAGACCAGCAGATAATCTAAAAGCAACAGAAGATTAATAGGGAGATGTTAAAAATTACAAAGATCAAGTGTGTCTCTACCAATCCATGTTTTACAATAACTTAACTTAAGCAATCCTACATGTGGGGTCGAAGGAACACATGACGGAGCCCCAAGAGCAAATATGTGGGGGGAAAATGCAATGATTGATCAAGAGTCAAGGTCAGTGGGAGTATAGACCATGTGACCCAAAAAGTACGGTACATTAGAGATTTGCAACAAAACTTTCTGCATTGTTACTGCGAAATATGATCAATCAAAAACACCTCTACTATAACACTAACCCATTATAGACACCTAGAAAGCCTTCCTGACGCAGAATGGAGCCAATTGCATGTAAACTGCTCTTGTGTGTTTTTGCAGCACCACCAACACCTAAGAAAGAAATAAAATCACTATTCATTCAAATAATTATTATGTTTCCAATTGACTTTTTTTCACCCAGCTAAACCTTCATATCCAGCTGACATCAACCTTCATGTTTAGATTTAATAGAACATAATAATAATTGATGTGAGTTAGTCAGACATTACACCCTCCTCGATCTGCATAATTGTTCTTGTTATGTAGTTGGAAATTTTTTCTCAATAGTGCGTGCTCTCATTGGTTACTTTGAGGTCAAATAACATCTAACAATGAAACTGTTTCCTGCCAAAATCTCTGAGCAGGCAACAATTAATGTAAAATCTATCATTGACATCAGAGGGCAACAGTGCACTGTTACCTGCAAATGCTGACCACTCGGAAGATTTATTTTCATAAATTTGTACTCAAAAAAGTATTTTTTTCTTTATGGGCTATAAAACAAATCACTTAAAGACTGGTCCCTCAAATCTCAACATTTCCCTCAGCTCCGCCTCGGGAAACAAAATTGACGGTTTTGCTCGGAACCAGTCATTAAATGTTTAATATCATACTCAGCCTCAAACAATGATTGTTAAATACATTGTATCTGAGCATCAACCTCTTTTAAAGCAATAATGACCTTTAGTACATGTTTGTGTTAGCCAAGAAGCTAGTCAAGCCATTTTTTGTTTGTCTTTACTTTTTTTCTTGCCATTTAAATACATCACCTGATTTCAGTGGGAAAACAAACTGTCTGCATTGACTTGTTTATTGCTTTAAGGTGGCCCGAAACTATTCATATGCGCATTGGTTATGTTTTTGAATTGCGTTTTAGGCAGGAATGATTTAACCGATTTCCATGATTTTTGGCATCCTTAATAAAGAATGGTCGAACTTTAAAAAAATGTTATTATTTTCTTGTAGGTATAAAAACGTTTGAGATATCGGCAAATGTTTAAAACCGTATTTTTTACAAAAAATGTCAATAATTTCAAAACCCCAAGACAGTTTTTTCTCTAGCTTTGGCAAATAACCCTCCGAGCTCTCTAGTTTTATATCTGCAAGTTTGAAGTCAATGCTGACCATAGAACACGCTACACAAATAGCTGGTCAAATTTAACCTTAAAATGCAATGCTAACAGTGAAAGTTGATGCACGAACTGCTGGTGGACTATTTCCTATCTGCAAGGGTATTCTTTCCCAAAGCTTCACTTGCAAGAAACTGAGTAATCAGAAGCATACGGCGAATACAGTTCACAATACAAGAAGAACAACTTTATGCTGAATGCGGGGCAAGATAAAAGATGAATGAACCTGCTCCCATTGTTATTGCTGAAAGACACAAGTTCTGGACTGCATCACAAGGAGAGAGCGAGAGTGTATCAGAATTCATTGTTAGACTGAAGAAATTGGCTTCGACCTGCAGCTTCAGCGAATTTCTATCTCAAGCCCTAAGAGACAGACTAGTTTGTGGATTACATTTGAAAATGTCCAGAACTCAATGTCACCTCCTGTTGATAAGAGATTTGACCTATGTGGTTGCACATGACAAGTGTGTTGCAGATGAAATGGCAGGCAAGGCGAACATAGAGCACATGGGAGAGTCAGCTTGTGGTGAGGCCAATAAGGTTCAAAATGTTTCTTCTTTTAGAGGAAGAAACAACACTTCTTCTGGACATAGCAAAGTGCAGATTGGTGAAAACGCAGACAAATGCAAGTCATGGGGAAGTGTGCAGCATTGTTCGGAATCATCCAAATTCAGAAATGCCACGTGTCATCACTGTAAATGGAAAGGTCATATTCATCCAGTGTGTAAAGCCCTACCATCGCAAATGCAGGTAAAAGGAAGATCAAGTGGTCAAAAGAATGTTAGGCTGAACAGTTGCGAAAATATCGGTGCCAGAGAAGTATGATAATCAAGAAAAAGTCCTTGATTTAATTGTTGTCAAAGGAAATCTGCCTGCATTGTTTGGGAAAGACTGGTTAAGTAGAATAGAATAGATTGGAAGAACATGTTTAAGGTAAAGGAAGAGGTCATTAAGGATAGGTTTTCTGTTCCAAAATCTGGGACCTTTCCTGCTGAATTCAACAATTTATTGCAAGAACACAAAAACCTATTCAGCGGTCAAGGCTCTGGCATCAAGGGTTTCATTGGTTCCTTGAAACTTAAAGAGGATGCTAAACCAGTGTTTGTGAAGGATAGGCCAGTCCCCTACTCCCTCATAGAAAAAGTTGAAAAATAGTATGATCAACTTGTGCAGTCAGATATTTTGTATCCAGTATCCAGTATCCAGTAGTAAATGGGCAAGCCCAAGAGTGTGTGGGGATTATAAGGCAATTAATGAGTGTATAGAGGATGACATGTACAAATTACCTAAAGTACAAGACATGTTTGCCATGCTATCTCAGGATGGAGCTAATCCTGATACCTTTTCAGTAATTGATTTTGCCAGTGTAGTGCTTTCAACCAATTATGTTTGGATGAAGAGTCAACTGAGTTACTCACCATCAACACTTGAAAAGGTTTATTCAAATCCAAGCGATTGTGTTTTGGTGTAAAAACTGCAATGTCTCAGTTTCAGAGGGTCATGGACTCAATCCTGTCCGGTATTAAGGGTGTGATGGTGAGAGTGGATGACATTCTGGTGGCAACATCAGATGGAGTCACTACCCACATGGGATTTATCAAACAGGTCTTTAGCAGACTGGCAAAACACAATGTTAAGTTAAAATGGTGCAAAATGTCAGTTCTTCCAAGCTCAAGTGAAGTACATGGGCCATATTTTGAGTAAACAAGGAATCAGTCCTGTTAATAGCAAGCTGGACGCAATTAATTAGCTTGGCCTGTAGACCTAACAATGTCTCCCAGCTGAGATAGTTTTTAGAAATGTTGAATTACTACTCAAAGTTCATCAAAGATTTTTCTTCCAAATTGCACCCATTGTATCAGCTTCTCAGTACCAAGACTGAGTGGTTTTGGACCAAATAATGTGAAACCATTTTTATATAGGATAAAGAAGTTTTTTCGAGTAAGTAGGTTTTGGTTCATTATGACCCCAAAAAACTTCTCATTCTGAGTGTAGATGCCAGTCCATACGGGATTGGAGCTGTGTTGAGTCATCCCATGGAAGATGGCAGTGAGCAGCCGGTGGAGTTTTCCTCTCGCACACTTAGCAGTGCTGAAAAGAATTATGCCCAGATAGAAAAAGAGGGGTTAGCCATAGTTTTTGGTGTTAAAAGATTTCAACTTTACCTCTATGGCAGGAAATTTACATTGGTAACTGACCATCAACCCCTAACTTGTATCTTTGGTCCTAAATCTAGCATTCCTCCTTTGGCTGCAGCTTGTTTGCAACGTTGGGCTGTTCTCCTGTCTGGATATGATTTTGACATTGTTGTCAGACTCTGCTGGCAATGCAAATGCAGATTTCTTCAGTCGATTTCCCATACCATCTCAGGCTGATGATGATTTGGATCCAGATGAACACTATGTGTGTGCAACCAAAACAGATGAATTACCCATCACTGCAGCAGAGATAGCAGAATGTACAAAAAAGGATAGCTTCCTTGTAAAAGTGTATGAATGTACTTCCTCTGGTTGGCCTGATAGTTCCCCAAGTCTAGAGCTCAAACCATTTTGGAATCGAAGAGACAAGATTTCTTTGGAAAACAGATGTCTCTTATGGGGCAGACATGTCATCATACCATTCAAATTCCAAAAACGCTTATTGGAAGAGTTACACAAGTGCCATCCAGGGATGTGCCGTATGAAAGCACTTGCCAGGTCCTTTGTTTGGTGGCCTGGTATTGACCTTGATACAGAGGACAAAGTAAGACTTTGTCATGTTTGTACTAAGGCACATCATGCCCCCAAGGCAGTTCCCTTATTATTGTGGCCTTGGTCGACTGAGCCTTGGCAAAGAATTTATGTTGATTATGCTGAGGTGAGGGGTCAACAATTTCTTCTTGTGGTTGACAGCCACTCTAAATGGATGGAAGTCTTTCCTATGACCAGCACTACAGCAAATGCTACCATAGAGGCTTTAAGAGCTCTGTTTGCTCGATATGGATTGCTACATGAATTAGGCAGCGACAATGACCCACAATTTGTTGCTGGAGAGTTCAAGTCATTTTTTGAGATGAATAATTATTGCATCAAGCACACTTTATGTCCCCCATATCATCCCTCCACTAATGGTTTAGCTGAGAGACATGTGCAGACCTTTAAGGCCATGTACATTGTGTATCAGTCTTGTATTGATAAGGGGTCAGTTCAGCACAGGGTGGCTAATGTCCTCTTCCACTACAGAAACACACCCCACACCACAACAGACAAGACTCCTGCACAACTGTTTTTGAAGTGAGAACCCAGGACACACCTCTCCTTGGCGAAACCCAGTTTACAAAAGCATGTAGAAAAGAAACAAGTTGCTTCAAAATTATACAGGGACGGGCTGCACCCCAAGGGGCGAAGTTTTGATTTGTATCAACCAGTTAGGGTAAAAAACACCAGGGGAGGGAAGGAGAAATGGATACCGGGTATAATTGTGGCTGTGAAGGGTCCAGAAACCTACCTACCGGTAGTTCGAGCTCTGGGTAATGATCGTCGCTATATGCATGCTAATCACTTGATACCTGACGATGCCAGAGGCATGAGTGCCCATAAGGAAATCATCACACCAGAAATGGTAGAGCATGATCCATCCTTACATTTTCAGAGGGAACGTGCTGTTCCCGAAACAAGGTTACGAATTCAGTCTGAAGTAGACAATGAGATGTCTCATAAGTCTAGTGTTATTGCTGTACCTGTTGTTCATGATGATAGTAACGTAGAAAGCGGTGACAACTCTGGACTTCACAGTCCAGACCAAGTGGCTACCAAACCTGCCATGCCTAGTCACTCTGAGTCCAGACCATGCCAAGTGGTTACTCATTCAGGATGGGTGATCAAACGTCCAGAAAGATTACATTTATAGTTTTTCTTTGCAAGTTGCATTGATTGTTACGAAAACTGTATAGGAAAGAGGAAATGTGGTATTTTGGGTAGTATTGGTCACGTGATGTAAGATGATGTAAGAAGGTGAAATAGACAGTTGCCAGATATGTTCTTGGTATACGCACGTGTATCTATTTGTTCCTCATTGTTCGCTTCTAAAATCCTTCAGAATACAAAACTTACAATGGAAGCTTTGGGAAAGAATACCCTTGCAGATACGAGATAGTCCATCGACAGTTGTCCTCTATTTGCAGGTCAACTTTCAAAAATGTGTTAGCGTTGCATTTTAAGGTTAAATTTAACCAGCTGTTTGTGCAATGATTTCTACAGTCACAATTGACTTCAAACTTGCAGATATAAAACTAGGGAGTTCTGACGCTTATTTGACGAAGTTAGAGAAAAATCTGTCTTAGGGTTCTGTCTTAGGGTTTTGAAATTATTGACATTTTTTGTAAAAATGCGGTTTTAAATATATGAAGATATCTCAAACGTTTTTCTACCTATAAGAAAATAAATAACATTTTCTTAAAGTTCGACCATTCTTTATTACGGATGCCAAAAATCATAGAAATCGGTTAAATCATTCCTGCCGAAAAACGCGATTCAAAAACATAACCAAAGTGCACATAAATAGGTTCGGGTTTGTTTACCTCAAAAAATGCAAGAAATCCACTCGGGCAGACATGAAATCGCATACGAAAATAATGTGATTTTGAGGAAGGTTTTACTTCCAGGAAAATTGATTTGCACCATGCTCCTTAACTTTGATTTATATACAATGCTGACTTGCATTTGTCTTACATACTTTAGGACTGTTATATGCTTCTGGGAAACTGCCCACATATCCCTTCCTAAAGGTACTGTAATTCCCTTGAAATTGTTCTACTATCAAACGTTTTTTTCAATCTTGGCCTAATCAACATTCATGATATGAACAATAAAAAAATGCAATAAAAAGATGGGGACACTGTGCTTGTTTACGCATCAGCAGGCTCTTAAACTGGGCCATTTTTATTGGTTGGGCATTAAAAATTTGAATCACCTTCATACAGAATAAAGTCTTCGTTAATTGAAGCACACAAAGTTTTATCTTGAAAGTAAAGCTTCTTTTATTCAAATGAGCAGTATTGCTTCATTTAAGCCATTTTGATTGCCTGTTGTGGGGATATTGCCCTTTTTTTGGACAGTTCCATGGTTAGCTTGAAGTCCTTTCCTTGACCTAAATACGGTAGTAGAGAACTGTTTTCCAATTAAAAAATCATGTTGTACTATCAAACTTTTTTTCTTCTTGAAATATGTTCTTCATTAGACAGTTCTAAGCAATTACCTGAAAAAGAAAATCAGGGGTCCCCGTGCTTGTTTCCTCACAAACTGCCGTGAAGAATGTGCATGGTTTTGAGATCGCAGTCAGGAAGGAAAAATTAGCACGGCGGGGACTGGGACAAGATACAAAATATAGCCCACCATGTTCAAAGTATGCACTCGAGATGAAGCTTGTTTTCAGTTGTTTTTATGTGTTTGATATCACTAACACAGAAATTCATACTTGGATAGAGTACAGCAAATACCATGGAATGAGGTTAGACAAGATTTGATGAGATTTTGGGTTTATGAAATATCTTTACTTTGGACTATTTTGTATCGCTGGCATTTTGAGTTCCACTGAGCTAAGGTTCATTCTTTTTGCTTTTGCGCAACAATGCTTGACAAAGAAACTTGGAGAAAAGACTGTAGATCGATTCCTATTTTTCATATTGTGGTGTTTTTGGCCAGTGGCCAATAGACTTTGAGCATGCGCTCTTATGCGCCATTCCGGAACGTAGTTCGTTTGAATCAAAGACATGACAGTGGCAACGAGGTAAAATTCAAGAAATTATGACTACTATTGGGAAGATAGAGAGTTTTGATGACACAAAAGAGAACTGGGAAACCTATGTGGAACGAGTAGAACAGTTTTTCTTGGCGAACGACATCGATAATGACCATAAAGTGCCAACCTTGTTGAGCTTGATCGGCGGGAAAACCTACACTCTGCTGAGGGATCTTCTTGCACCGGAGAAGCCAGCTACAAAGTCCTTTCAACAGATAGTTACCACTCTCCAGGAGCATTTGAGCCCAAAGCCCTTGGAAATTGCGGAAAGATTTCGTTTCTACAAGAGAAACCAAAATGAAGGAGAAAGTATTTTGTCTTACGTGGCCGAGCTAAGGAAGCTTGCGACACACTGCAATTTTGGCGGGAATCTGAACGAAGCGCTACGAGATAGACTGGTCTGTGGACTTCGAAATATGCAGATCCAAAAGTGATTACTGTCAGAAGCCAAACTGAAGTATTCCAAAGCTGTGGAGATTGCCGTAGCAATGGAAACTGCCATCCGCGATGCTTCAGAGTTACAAAGTGAGCTCAACCCCAACCCAGTCCCTCGCGTTGCCAAGTTGACTGAGCAGTACAAACCAACACCAGCTAAACTGGCGACTACTCCCCCTTGCTACCGCTGTGGTGGGAACTCACATATGACACACAATTGTTTTTACAAGGACCAGATCTGCCACCACTGTGGAAAACAGGGCCACATCCAGTGAGTTTGTCGTTCCAAACAGCAAGGAAAGCCTAAGCAAGCAACCAAAACCCCAGAGGTACATGCTGTTGAGGTTGATGTTGATGTTGATGCATATGAAGACATATTAGCCACCTTCGAGGTACACAATGTGAGGAAACAGAGCAATGATATTATCTGGGTTGATTTGGATGTTGATGGTAAACCACTTACGATGGAACTGGACACAGGTTCGGCTGTGTCTATCATCTCGTTTGACCTCTACCAGCAGAAATTTAACAGGCTTCCCCTGCACAAAACTGGACTGTCCTTGAAAACCTACACAGGGGAAAACATTATGCCAGTAGGAGTGCTCAAAGTACCCGTGGATTACCAAAACCAAAGAGAGGTGCTGGACCCGTATGTCATCAAGAATAAGGGTCCTGTTCTAATGGGAAGAGATTGGCTATGCATCATACGCCTTGACTGGTGTTCTATCAAGTCGCTGCAGGCTTCACCAGCTACCTCGAGTCCTAAAGAGCGTTTGGACGTTATGCTAGACAACTACTCAGATGTTTTTGAAAATAAACTGGGCACCTTTACATCAGCCAAAGCGAAGTTAACTCTTAAAGACGACAGCCAAGCACGCTTCCTCAAGGCCAGACCAATGCCGTATGCATTAAAGCCGAAGGTGGAGGAGGAACTGCGGAGACTCCAGAATGAAGGTATTCTCACTAAAGTGGAGTGGAGTGAATGGGCCACACCGATTGTGCCTGTCCCCAAGAAAGATGGTTCCGTCAGACTTTGTGGTGATTACAAGATCACAGTGAACCCAGAACTACAAGCAGAGCAGTACCCTCTTCCTTGCATTGAAGACATCTTTGCAAACCTTGCTGGTGGGCAGAATTCTCAAAGATTGACCTCCGCCAAGCATATCACCAAATAGAGATGGAAGAAGATTCAAAGAAATACCTCACAATCAACACCCATATGGGTCTGTTCCAGTACAACCGACTAGTGTTTGGTATCACCTCTGCACCTGCTATCTGGCAGCGCACCATTGATCAAGTGTTAGAAGGTTCGTCTGGAACAAGCTGTATCCTTGATGATATGATCATCACTGGAAAGAATGATGATGAGCACCTTGCCAACCTAGAAGAAGTTTTACGTCGCTTACAGGCTCATGGTTTAAGAGCAAACAAGACCAAGTGCGAGTTTTTCAAAGAGAAGATAACCTTCTGTGGACATGATATTGACCGTCATGGTCTCCACAAGTCACCAGAGAAAGTGGAAGCAGTTTTGAAAGCGCCTCGCCCAAGCAATGTAGCTGAACTGAGGTCGTTCCTGGGGTTAGTTAATTACTACAACAGATTCCTGCCCAATCTGTCAACAGTGGTACACTCTTTGAACCAGTTGTTAGGGAACAACCATGAATGGAAATGGACGGAACAATGCGAAACCGCATTCTACAACGTGAAAGAAATGATCACCTCAGAGCAAGTATTAACACACTATGATCCCAGTCTGCCACTGAGGCTTGCTTGTGATGCCTCCCCTGTGGGAATTGGTGCCGTGCTATCCCACGTGATGAATGATGGGACTGAGCGACCCATTGCTTTTGCTTCCAGGACACTAACAAAAACTGAGCAAGGGTACGCACAAATTGACAAAGAAGCTTTGGCAATAATCTGGGGAGTCAAGAAGTTCCATGTGTATTTGTTTGGCCGATCTTTCACCCTGTACACTGATCATCAGCCATCAACATCCATCTTCCACCCACACAAGAGCATTCCAGTGGTTACGGCAGCCTGGCTTCAGCGCTATGCATTATTCTTGGCTGGCTATGACTACCAAATCGAGTACAAGAACACTAAAGTGCATAGCAATGCAGATGGCCTTTCACGCCTGCCACTTAAAACCGAAGAGAGAGCAGAAGAAGTTGTGGATCCAGTAAATGTTTTCAATATGATGCAGTTTGAGCCGTTGCCAATCACAGTTGACAACGTCCGAAGAGAAACCCAAAGGGACCCTGTCTTGAGTCAAGTCCATGAGATGGTGACTAAAGGATAGCTAAGCAGCCATGTTCCTGTACTGGACCCCTTCTACGCTCGCAGGGATGAGATAACAGTACACTCAGGCTGTTTGATGTGGGGGTTCAGAGTCATAGTACCCCCAAAACTTCGTCCACAAGTGCTTGAAGAACTCCATCAAGGACATCTTGGAGTGGTGAAGATGAAGGCCCTAGCACGAAGCTACATCTGGTGGCCAGGGATCGATAAAGAAATTGAGGAAACTGCGAAGACTTGCTCAGGTTGCCAGCTAATGCAGGCTGAACCTAGTACCGCACCTGTACATCCATGGGAATGGCCATTGTCACCCTGGCAGCGAATCCATATTGATTTTGCTGGACCTTTCCTCGGCTGCATGTTTTTGATTGTCGTGGATGCTCATTCTAGATGGTTGGAGATAGAGAAAATAGACATCACGACCTCAACCAAAACCATCGAGAAACTGCAGAGTTTATTTGCTAGATATGGTGTGCCATCCCAGTTAGTGAGTGACAATGGGCCACAGTTTAAATCTGAAGAGTTTCAGATGTTCCTCAAGAGAAATGGAATCAAACATCTGACATCTGCTCCATACCATCCTGCCAGCAATGGTCTAGCCGAACCCTGTGTGCAGAGTTTCAAATCAGCCATGAAAAGTGAAACGGAAGTAAAACCTCTGAGCATTAAGCTGGCAATGTTCTTGCTAGCTTACAGAAATACCCCCCATTCAACCACTGGAGAAGCGCCATCTCAGCTATTTTTGGGAAGACGATTACGCACTCGACTGGACTTGCTGAAACCAGATCTCCGCTTGAAGATAAGCAACCGTCAGATAGACCAATCCGTCACGAAGGGTGGTGCTGTAACCAGAGAATTCTCCATCGGTCAGACAGTGTTAGCACAAAATTAAACTGGTAGTACAAAGTGGGTGCCTGGCATCATCCGAACACAACTTGGCCCCCTTTCTTACGAAGTAGAAGTCAAACCTGGCTTAGTGTGGCGTCGACACACAGACCAGCTGAGGGATACCAGAATTCCAGTCACACCAAGCAGCAACCCTATCACCCAGACCTCAGAACTTCCAATCCAGGTTGAGAGTCGTGAGGACCCAGTGTCTGTAGCCAGTGAGCAGCCAGCAGCCAGCAACTTGGAGACTGATGTTCTGCCACCAAGTCCAGTGGCTGATCCTGCAGCCAGCAGTCCACCAAGTTTGAGTGAGCCTGTTCCTGAATCTGTTCCTGTTAGACGATATCCGGTCCGAGAGCGGAAGCCCCCAGCTAGGCTGGATTTATAAACTTTGAAGTGACATTAAGACTGTGCTTATTTCAATAGGCGTGTTGTGTTTGACTTAATGTTTCAGATCCTTATTAGTTACCATATTGCATGCACTAGCTAGTGGGGAGGAGTTGTGGTGTTTTTGGCCAGTGGCCAATACACTTTGAGCATGCGCTCTTATGCGCCGTTCTGGAACGTAGTTCGTTCGAATCAAAGACATGACACATATGTCCTATTGTTTGGTTTCTATACATAGCAAAATGGGAATTCAGCCACAAACTTTGTGTTTACATCAAAGATTGGTCTTCCTAGTGAGTTTCTGGTGCTACGGTGGGTCTTATTTGTTTGACAAAAATTTGTCACTCCACACTTGGAGTTTGAACAATATAATTTATGCACAGCAGCGATCCTAGGCCAGACAATGTCTTGTTAACACAGTTGGAGAGTCATAGTGCTGTCCCACAGGCTTCAAAGCCCCCATCCAAAGCCTCAGCCAGGACATTTTTAAATTTAATTCCACAACTTGACGCCCACGAAGTGAAAAACCACTGCACACTTCAGGATCACACACATTTTTTTTTCATTTCCTTGTTTTTCAATGGCAGACCAGGAAGCTGTTAGCCAATCTGCGGCATTATTATTGCAACTAAAAACTTTAGCTCTACAAAAGCAGCCCTTGTTTGTTCTTTTCGCACTAGTGGGAATAACCGCTGCCATCTTGGAAATTGCAATATTATGCAAAGTAGAGGGTGTGCAGAGCAAATCAAGGGAATTTCCTTAAGCCAACATTTTGCCCTAAGTGAGACGTAAGCGTTAATGTTGGCTTAGGGGAGGGGTAGGTGGGGAGTTTCCCAGAAACATATTTGATCCCATAATGGTCCATTAATTTCTATTAAACTTTGGAAAATAGTTGACATGTGTACAAAACAACAATGTTCTTCAAATTGCACTTCTATCAGATATCATATATTTAAGCAATAGACCACACTTTCTATGGGTTTACCGGCGTAATACTTGGCTCATGATTTACAAGCTTTTCAAGTGTTCTCCTAGAATCCTGAGTGGGTTATCACGCCGGTAAACCCATGGAATTTGTGGTCTATTGCTTTTATAAGATAACTTTAAGTTTTCTATGAGTTTACCGGCACAATAAACCATAGGTTTCTAACCAATTAGAATGCACATACTATCTTAGTTATTTTATAAAGACAAATAATGAGTGCAAGTACAAATAAAAACAATTCTGAAGGTTGTAAATGATTTGACAGAGGTGACATTAGAGAGCTAAAAGACAATAAGTATTATCAGATTTTAGATTCACTAAAATCAAACCTTTTCAGGAGCACTTAAAATCAAAAAAGGAAAGACATTAAATTGTTGTTGTTGGAAATATCTGCATGTCAACTGTTCACCTGTAGGATGCCTAAATTGTTTTAATTTCCACAATTTACTATTGGTTTTGGCTCCATTAAATCCTTTACCAATTATAGAACATTTTTAGAGGAGTCACCCAAAATGTGAGCACAGTTACTGATACTTTTTACAAAATGTAATACACTGTACAAATAGGTTCTCACTTTTGAGCCTGCAAATGAAATCCTGCGGTGTTACCATTTATATGAAACCTTTCCACCAGTACTAACATGCAGTACTTTTTGTTTTCCATTATCTTATTTGAAGTGCAAGATTATAACTACATGTTCTACTTTATAACACATATACCCACCACTCATCTGCATCCTGTTTTTGACCAGATCGAGAGGCTGCACAAACACAGTTGCACCCATGCTAGAAAATATAACATAACAGTTATGTTATCTCTAAAATAATATTGCTAACCCTGAATACCATAGCATTTGACTGATATTTCAAGGAAAACTAGATGACTTATCTTTGGAGCATAAAAGGCTTTGGGACACCTCCCCTTTTCACATTGTTTTTGTATGAAATTTGCAGCTAACAGGCCAAACACACTCATAAACACGGCCTCATACAAGATCATTTTTCCCAACAACCCTGTAACAAAGTTGAGGTTCTTAATGTGTGCAGGATATGTAAAAGGTATTTGACTTGTTACACCCAACACTGTCCAGGGGGGAGCGGGGATAAACTTGAATTGCATTTTCCTCTGCACTTAAAGCACAACGTGTCACAAACATTTTGACCAGGATTGTAGGCTAGTTATAGGAAACATTAATCCACCAATTTAGTCTTTAATTTTCCGTAAATTACTTGATTTTTACATCAATGTGAAGAAATTTAAGGAAATATTTGTGACACATGAAAAGCCTCAATATTTCTGCCTGAAAGCATTTTGCAAAATGTCATAGCGAAAACTCTGAGGTTTCCTGTATAACTCGTGATTAAAAGGAGAGGGAAAAGGGAGAAATTTGAGCGCAAGAGAACACGAAGGGCACATGATGGAGAAGAGAGATGAATGCCTCAAAAGATGCTGTTGTTTGACCCATTTATCAGGGTGTTCATTAGGCATTGGAGATTGGAGAATTCTCTGGCTAACGTTTGATAGCCTATGACTATTTTATATTCAGATGTGCAGCTTTTCTTGAAAAAATTTTCTCCTGTAACATTACACCTTTCTCCTGCTACTAGAATTTTTAATGAAAACCCTGCATTTATGCTCAGATTCTCAGCACAAAAATCCCTATCAGTTAGGTCACCTCCATTTTTTCATTTAGCATCAAATGTGCTTCCTGATTTTTGGTCAGTCAGTTGAATGAAAAAAAAAGTATGAAAAGAAATTCACAACAAGTTTGGGAATAAGAGGCCAAGTACCCCAGCACGAACATCTTTGATTGACATCTTTGTTCCTGTATGTTTCTCTCTCCTCCTCCCAATCAGACATGAAGATTCTACTATGTGATAGTGACACTGGATGTGAATAGTGGGATGTGAACTATAGCAGAAGGTGTGCCATTTTCTTTATTATTAAGGTTAAAACTACTTGTCAGTGCTACAGAATGCGTCATTCCAGAAAATATCCATACCCCCCCACGGATGGTTAATGGAAATTCCTCGGGGGTGGGGGGGCTAAAGGGTAGAAATTTCCGAGGGGTACAGGGGGTGCCCACGAGAATAATTTTCCACAGGGTAGTAAAAGACACGATCGATCATACGAGACATACTTAAGTATATGTGGCTTATTTTGATCTGTAGCACAACAAAAATTAGAAGTAGATGCCCTTTCGAGAAAAAAAACTTCAAGATGGTTGTCTCAAACATCGCCTTGCTGGAAGTTCGCTATCATCTCCGCTGTAGCGATTTGTCCACACGCTCTAACGACTTGCTCTAACGCTTTAACGGATTGCTCTTACGATCTAACGGTTGATTCTAAACAGCTAACGGTCGGTCCGTCCAACGTTTGACTTTGACGAAGTCTTTAAATAAATATCGTTCTTCGGGCAAATTGATCGCAATTCTCAACAGGTCCCTTACTTCTCTGGGAATGAATTTTAAAATAATATTACATTTCTCTATGTCGAACATGTATCTAGATTGTGGACTCGACTGCAGATAGTCTGACAAAAACTTAGGCTAATCGCGAGCAAACGTCGTCTAACTCAGTGATATATTTCTCGAGCTTTGTGTAAACAACTTTATGCAAATTTCTGTTGACATTCATCAGCTCGTCGCGACAAAGCGATGCGTGACGACCCAAATGAGACCTTGGCTGTATTTTATTATTGACTTCTAATAGAGTACCGTTGAAGGCAAGCTGTTTGTCCGACAGACTTCTCGCCAAATCAACTGTTGCCTGAAAATAATAACGATCTGATCCTTCTGTGGAGGAGACTTTTGATCACGTACTAGGCAACGAAATAGATCACTTTTCACCGCGATGTTCATTTCTGAACATGAATCAATTCAAATATGGGATGCAAAATGAATGTTTGCCTATTTTGTTCTTTTATAACCCAAATAGGTTTTTTTGTAATTCCTGAAATTGTTTAACTGCAAGTGTAATTCATTCAAAGTTAAACTTAATTACAAACATCGAGAGATTGACTTTGTGGTGACTTTAGGACTTGAGGCCAAACATTTAATGATAAACTTTATTGTAAGTTAGTTTTCTAGTAGATCCGTTTTGAAATTCGAATATCTTCACATAGTTTAATGTCAAATCAATAGTTAACTTTGAAGTTATGCTATAAATGTTGCATTTGAGATGAAACTGTCTTAGATAAGACGCGTACATAGTGAAACTTAAACTTAATTACAGTACCAGACATCAACTTTGTTTCTGACTTTGTCTGTAGATACGGTAGATTCCTTTTGAAATTCGAAAATGTTCACATAGTTTTATTTCAGTGAATGATATTTATTCAAATTTAAAGTTTTCTTGAGATGACATAAACTTATTAATCTCTGTTCTCATGCCTCCCGCGTTTCGCTGGAAGGACTAATAAAAAAGAGAGACTGCTCATAGTCTAATTGTCTTGTAAAAGATTACAAATAGGTCAAAGATTATAAAAAAATGTGTCTTAAGATGAGAACAGTTAATTTTAAGCGGTACATGGTCGATTATCTCTAAATATGGCAAATTAAGACCATGAAAAGGAAAATAGGAAATTCCTGGGAGGTGCTGGGGTTATACATGACCCCTCTGGAACAGAAATTCCGACGGGGTGGGGGGTCTAATCGGAAGAACCATCCGTGGGAGGGGTATGGATATTTTCTGGAATCACACAATGCTGCTACAATGCTACAACCAGTTGCAAAAATGTTGAGACACTCCCACGAAAAAACAACCTTTCATGCTTCAAATTGCTACTAGTAACAGGTCTGTGAAATATAATATTGATCTCCCTCCTCCCTTCCATTCAAAGTTGTTCCTCCAAGTTTTGAGCATTGTCTTGTATTGCTAGCAACTTTGGGAAGGGGTGGAGGGGGGATCACAAGCACAAGATCATGGACAGGTCATTTATGCCAAAATACCGTTCAGTATCTCAGGTACTTCTGCAACTGGTTGTAGCTAATGCTCTTTTGTTTAAGTTAAGAACTCCTTAAACTGTGAGTCTCAGATCTTAAAATGTGTCAATAACAGATGTAGTACCTTGTCCAGATCAGTAGAGATCATTACCACACTATCATTTTAATATTGGTCAGTCTCAAATAGTGTTCTGATAAGATCCTAATTACAAGGAAGCTTACATAACAAGGTATGACAAAGGAAAATATTTTTCCCTTCAATATTGGATACTGGAAGGCGAAGCAATATATCGCATTATTCATTTCATGATCACCAAGCCAGAGTACTTGAAACTGTATCTTTGTTTACTTAATCAAGTTGAGAAACGACAAAACGAAAATATAGCAAGTTGCAGACTGTTGCTTTAGGCTTATATAAAAGTGTGAACAATAATATTAGTTTGTTGTCCTGATCTTCATGAGACGGCGATAAAGGAACAACAAGCATAAAACCTGTTTGTGGCTATAAATTTCATATATCACAGACAAAACGCCAATCTTTATTCACTTTATGTAGCTATATCGAGTTTGATTCTCTTCGAATTATTCATCAACAATGCAATGCAATTTACGATCTGACCCAAGGAAACCAAGCTTATTCAATTTACTTTAACAATCGACCTTCCACAACATTCACTGAACTAATAAAAAACCAAAAGAGTGGAAAAGGATTCTTAAAGTAAATTCGCCACTCGTCTAATAACATAAAATAAAACAGAACACGCATACAACAATGGCAGACGAGCAAAGGTCATTCACACTTGAAAAGAGAAGGGAAGACTTATAAGGTGTACATAGGTGAAACACTTACCCTGCTGATCCCCCCATAACAAAACGAGCATAGTTAGGGATGTATCCTAGTTTCTTCTCGCTCATGGTTAGCACTTCACACTGATTTAAAGCTATGCCGCCGAAATAAAACCAAATGAAGCAAGGAAAACTTCTGATTATTCACGGTACATTTCTTCAGTTTACGTCTTTCGTGGTAGATACGTTATGTATGGTTATTAAAGTGTCTGTCAGGTTGTGGCCGCTGGCCAAAGTTTCTTTCTGAAGTATTACGTAATGGTCATGAGTATACATATTTGGGGTTAGCTGATGGGCGTAAAACGGCTAAAAATTTAGTCGATAGCCGTAGAAGTAGAAAAATTTTAACCTTTAGCCGTAAATAGGGTAAAAAAGAGTTAACCGTAAAAGAAATAAAAGGAATTGTTCCCTAGATTTGTTAATTTTTAGGAAGGTGCTAAAGTCACTTCTGGTTGCGTTTTTATTCCCCGGCTACTTTGACTCCGTACGCGCGTTAGGCCAAGCGCTTCTAGGTGTTGATCTAGAACTAAACTCCATTTCCACCGCTCTCTAGGAGACTGACTAATTTTTTCCATAGCGAAAATCTGGCTGGGGATTGATGCAATTTTCAGGAGGTCGTGCCCTCGAAATACTATTGAAACAACACGCTGATATGTAACTCTTTGTAAAACCCGTTACTGATAAACAACAATTTCCTGTTTTTCTCTGACGCTACGGTAGACATTGCCATGCCTAGTCCCTGTACGGCGCCTCCCCAAGGCATTTCGGTGGCGTATCTGAGGAAAAACTCGCTCGGACCGTGCAGGACCCGAAACCCATTAGCAGCGCGGAATGCTGTGTATAGTCGTCCCCTCCCCCACAGACACCCCTTCTCCAATTTTTTCTCTGGGGAGGGGGCGGCTGTACACAGGCTACCTGAAAATTATAACCCGAGCCATCTTCAAACTGTCCGTCAAAATTGAAGGATAAAGTCAAGTGGGATTGTTCATTCAAAATTAAAACCATACCATTTTCAAATTAAGACGTATTACCTATTTGTCGCGAATTATCAAACGGATAACCCGTCTCACACAAATAATCCATCTCTAGTGTGAAAAAGTCCATTTCTGAAATAAATGAATGTCGCACCCTCGGCCTTGAGATGGGCATTCGCCTGCTTTTGCTTTTGCACAAAGAGTATTTTTAAATTTACTATTGAAAGTTTCTATGGGTAAAATGATATTAGAAGTGGAATAATTATGTAAACAGTATGATCTATCAGATTTTAAAATGTTTTCAAAAGAATAGCCTAATTCACCCCGGGATGATCCTAAGACGTTCATTTTGCTTTAAAGATACCAAAAATACAGGTTTAGAGCGATTTTCGTATGACCTTGAAATGAAAGCGCGCGAACAAAACAGAAACGACAAACGAACGGAAATAGAGCGATTTGATTGGTTTATCGAACGGACAGACAAACGCGTCTGGCTTTTCATTGGTTAAGCGAACGCTCAGGTGAAAAAACTTCATGCCCGAGAACTTTCTAGAAATCAACCGATACTTCGCTTTGACGTCATACTACAACACGATTGGCCAATCGAACAATGCCTTCTCCATATTAGGGTTTCTTTGGCGGGAAAAAAAAGAGGCCATGTTTTGATCTTTTCATCCATTGGCTGATGAAACAAAGAACGAACACTTACCGAAACCTTTTTCAAGGTCATACGAAAATCGCTATATTAATATTTAACTCTTTGAAACAAGAGGTTAATTTTTAACTTTTTTGTTAACCGTAACTGAAAAAAAATAACCGATAGCCGTAAAAGAGCCAAAATTTTAGCCGATAACCGTAAAAGCCATGCCACAGGCACCCCATTGAGGCCCTCGTTTTAATGGAAAATCTGGATCAGGTTGAACCAGTATGAACCTAGGTTAAAGGTGTAATCAGTGTTTCACCTCGGTTAAACTACAACGTTCAATCTATTGTAGGTTAAATTAATTTGTAATTTTTGTATGTTTTGTGTTGAGGTTAAGGTTAGGGTTAGGGTTAGCTTTGTGTTAGGGTAAGGGAGGGAAGTTAAAAAACACCACCAACTGGAGAAAAGCGACGACCGGAAATACGTCTGTGTCCGCAGTCTACCAAGTACCAACATAAAAGAATCCTCAAACACATCCCTTGCTCCATGGTACATGTAATTATTTTATTAAAAATCAAAATTTGACAGACAAGGCAATTAGAGATTTCGTGATACTGTCGGTTTTTACCGGCGTTTTCGATCGAACATGAGTTTTCAGTGCCTATCCTCAACTTGGAAGAGCTGCCAGTGAGAGATAGTGGGAGAACAGTTGCCCTTGGCTACCACTGCCAGGGTGATATGGCTGTGCGCATGCGTGAGGTACTGGCCAGGCCTCCCCGTCGCTGTACAAAAGGATCGCGGTCCCTGGGAACGAGATTGGCCAGGCCGTAGGTTGGTGTGTGTGAGCCCCTTGTTTTGAGTTGGTCTTTAAAAAGGTGCACGATCAAAAGGGCACGCAAAGAGATCGACAATAGGGAGCTTTGGTAACGATGACGGCGACGTCAACGAAAACGCCAAAAAAAAAAAACAGGTTGAACAGGAAAAACAACAACTCTGCCCGTGCATCTGAAGCTTTTTTGTACATTTGTTTGCCGTCAATGCACGAATACGGCGTGAAAATGCCCCTAAATTCACGTTCAAAATCGTGGAGTAAGTGAAAACAAGACAACGACTTTCTTTTTCTTTTCCTGAGCTTCAGTAAGTCTTTTACAATTCCACTTCACAAAAATTTCCCAACATTTGATGAATAGAGCAAGATGGATTAAATGCGATAACTTTGAAGCAGCGTGACTTCACTGTTTTTATTAAAATCATGAAAAATCACGATTTCAGTAGGCCATTTCCAAGTTCAGAAACTTCTCACTTTTAAAACGAGTCTAAGTATAGAACCTTTCTTGTGAAAATGAGTTTTATCAGAAGCATGGTTTTATTTGTATGAAAATAAACAATATTGTGAAAGGTTTTGAACTCAGGAGTCATTTCAAAAGTAGGTTGAGTTTGATCGTCCGGGTGAACGTAGTCCTGAATAGGACTGTTGTTGTTGACAGTGACTGGCGTTTCGACAGCCTGTGCTCTAGTCATCTTCAGAGCCAAAGTGAGTTGTATCACGTCAGTTGATGGTATTATACTCTGGTTATTGATCTGATTGGTCAATTTTACGTGACGATGTTATTGGTCGTCTGTCAGTTAAGCCGTGATGTTATTGGCTATGAAGACTCGTAATCAGTAATTGATGCGCTTTGATCCGTCTATTGTCACAGTTAAACAGTCGTCTATTGCTATTCAGATTGTCAGTTCACTGTGACCAGTCGTTCTCTCGTAGTTAGTTTTGCTTGATCTCGTCAATAAGTCGTTTGTACGGCACTGGTAATTGTTGGCTACGATTCAGTGGCGTTCGTTCTAAGTTAGTAAACCAGCTTTCTAAAGTAAGACGTTGATGGTAGTCTGTAGAATACGTTATACATGTCGCAGAGTCCCAGTCAATTTGAAGTTTCGTCTGTAAATGATGCTCAGCAATGTGATTGTTGACGTCACCATTCCTCATCGCTCGTTTGTGTTCGGACAGTCGCGTGCTAAGGTTTCTGCCGGTTTCACCAATGTAAGAAGCCTGGCAGTCGCAGCATTTGATCTTGTATACTGCTTCCTGTCTGTCCTCCGGTTTGTCTTTGTCCTTGACATTAGTAAGCAGACGTCCGGCGTAAAGTGGTTATCGGTTTGTGTGCAACACGTATATTGTAATGTTGTAATATACGTGCAATAGTTTCAGAGGAACAGGGCCAGAGTTGACGTTGGTCTGAGTGTTGGAATCAGTGTTACTGTGAGTGTTCCGTCTAACAAAGTCCGTGTTGTAATTGTTTTTACTGAAAACGTTAGTCAGTCTAGTCTTGTAGGCTGCCAGGTGAGTCGCAAACTAGTTGCGCTGGTCTCGTCAAAGTCCGGATAGTAGTATCGGAGGTAGAAGCGGAATCATTTCAATCTTGATATTCATGATTCCTGCCGTTTTTGCCTCGATGATTCATGATTCCTACAAGAATTTTCTTCCAGATTCATTATGCGCGAAGACTATTGATCACTGATTGACTTAATGATTTTCTCAGTGGCAACTTAGTCTCTTTGTGTTTTGTTTCTTCGGCGTTCAAACTTCTACTTCATCCAGACTCGGTATCATCATTTGTTTGCCGTAGGTATATGAAGGTTGTTTTTGCAACTGAAAGTTAAGCACCAGGTTACTGGAGAAACAAACAGACTATCAGCCCCGATTCCACGAATTACATAGGGGGGTCCGGGGGAATGCTCCCCCGGGAAAATTTTGGAAAATTGGACTCTCGGAAACGCCATATCCTGCATTCCCTAGATCGAACACAACTAATTTATACGCGTATTTTGTTGAGCTTTTCTCTGAGTCTCGTTATTCATGATTCCTGAGCCGAAGTGCAAAGATTCATGATTCCCAAGTTTTTAAAACAAAGATTCAAGATTCTTACATGTTTTGTAAGTATGATTCATGATTCATGATTCCGCTTCCACCCCCGAAGTAGTAGCCTTGTGAGAGGTCGGGTTATGCGAAGACTGGTCTACCAGTAATCTGTCGGTATGTGTCGGTTTTCTGTAAATGTTTGCAGTTTGTTGTTGTCGCGAGTGACCAAGCAGTCTAGAAAAGGTATCTTACCATTTTCTTCGAGCTCCTGAAAATCGTCGAAAATCGTCGATTCCGTATTTGTGTACGACGGTGAATGTGTCGTCAACGTAACGTAACCAAAGAGGTACAGTTCGCGTGTAGGTAGCTAGGGCTTGTTCCTCGATGTTGCTACAACAACAGAAACTGGACAGACTGGAGAGCCCATATAGCTGTACCGTGTAACTGTTTGTAGTGTTTCCCGTTGTACTGAAAGTAAGTCGAAGTCAAACAGAAGCTAACAGAGGTTGAGTAGATCCATGATAATAATAATAATAATAATAGTAATAATGACTGTTTATTAAGACTCATTGCAGCAATATACAGAATGGCTGAATTACAGAGCTATTTACAAAACATATAATACTAATACAATAATTCCAATGAATACTAGAAAATATTCGCCACATGTAAGGGAATCCAAGACACTCTTGGATTCTGGATTCCACGCCGTGGATTTCGGATTCCAATTACTGGATTCCAGATCTTTTTCAGTGGAACTTTGATTCCGGATTCGGATTGTTAGTGGGATTCCGGATTCCACACCTGTATTCTGGATTCCAAGGCCCAGGATTCCGGATTCCACAAACAAAAATTTCCAAGATTCCGGATTCCAAATCCAAAAATTTGCCGGATTCCGGAATCTGGATTCCTTTACATGGGGCGAAAATATAGTTGTACAAGCCACTAGGTATACTTATGCGTGACAAACTCTTGCGTACGCTTGGTCCTACAGGTAGGACGCGTGGAGCGGCTAATGCCAGATCTAAGATTATAATTATGCACAACCTCCTCCTGTTTGGGGAGCATAAAATGCAAGAGGTGATTCTCATTCCGGAGTCTGTCAATTTAAACCTGGCATAGATGTAAGATGGGCGCGTCTGTCACTTAGAGTTGCGCATTTAATGCCTCGTTGTAATTCATTAAAGGAAAAATGATGCGCATAGCCCTTTTCTGAATGCTCTCAAACTTATACAGATAGAAAATCTGGTATAGTTTGCGAGACAGGGGCAGCATATTCTATAACAGGACGAACAATGGTTGTATAAACCTTAGCCAGTGAAGCTGGAGGTGCACCACATTGCTTAAGGACCCTTAAAGAGTAAAGCCTCCTGTTTTCCTTTTGCACTATAACTTCTACATGATGGTTCTATTTCAGGTCACTACTTACATAAACGCTTAGTAACTTATATGTCATGACTCTCTCAATTGTGTTACTAGCAATTACAATAGGATTCACAATAAAATTATGATAACTCATAAAATTAATTAGCATCTCCTTGCATTTAGTAGGGTTCAACTGTCGTCTGTACGTCATGGTGCGTCATGATGTCGTCTGTACGTCGTGGTGCGTCATGATATCGTCTGTACGTCATGGTGCGTCATGATGTCGTCTGTACGTCATAGTGCGTCATGATATCGTCTGTAGTGGTAGTTCAACAGTAGAGTTCTTAATAGCGTTCTCAGTACAGTCTAGAGCCAGTTGAAGTGGAATACTGGTGAACAGCGATTTCACGTCAAAGGACACTAGTTTGTGGTCGTCCGGTATCTGTATTGTCTTAATGGCGTCAATACTGAAGTTCTCAGTAGAATGTAGTTTATGTCTAGATTCGTCAGTCAGAGGTTTCAGTACGTTAGTTAAGGATTTAGACAGTTGGTAGGCCGGCGACCCACGGAAAGAAACTATGGGCGCATAGGTATGTTGGGTTTGTGTAGTTTTGTCTACTGAGAACTTTATTGACGCCATTAAGACAATACAGATACCGGATGCCCACAAACTAGTGCCCTTCAACTTGAAATCACTGATCCCAGGATTGATGGAACTTATCGACCTTTGAAAACATGACAATTATTATAGTTATTGAGTTAAACTGCGAAAGCAGAGCTATTTGAATAAAAAGGTTTCTATGTAAACTGATGGACAAGGAATGTTACACCAAATATGTTAATCGTACCATTCTTGTAAGAGCTTACAATGGATCCATTTGAACGAGCGGAGATATGCCCTCGGACCACCATCCTAGCCCACCTCCGCCCCCAACACACTTGATTCCCGCGCGGCCCCCCACTTGAAAAACTGCTGTGCGGACCCTGGAAAATAAAAATACGGCTTGCCACTTTTCGCGCCAAAAAGGTTTCCTTACATTCACTACATTTTTCACTTGCTGTGACTACTAAAAAACAGATTTAAAAAAATTATCGTCACTTTCATTTTCAGAATAAATCTCAGTACTCAAGTTATAAGCCTAACCGGTTAGACATAACTCATAACATCTGGCGTTCAAATAACAAGCCAAGAATTTGAGTCGGAACTAAACGTCAAAAGAAGGTTGAAATAATGTTGTCACATTTCGAAACAATGTTGCAACATACAATTTAATCAACTAAGCTCCGTATAAAAAAGGAGGTTTCTAATCAAAATAGGTATTGGCCCAATCGGGGCCTGTAGACAGACGAGTAAAGTTAATATCCGTATCCTTAGCAGTAAATACGGTTTAAATAAACTATCTCTTAACCGAAAAAACAGCTAGGCTACCTGTTGCCAATACCACATATCTAGAAATCATGATCCCTTTCTGCCCACTAACTGCATGGCAAATTTGCTTTGCAAGCCTCTCCTGTAGGCAGGTCAACGGTTTCTCTTAAGCACTTGTACTGTGGATTTAGCATATGAGCAAGCTCTTCAATTGCGGGATATCGTGAAAAGCTACGCGCACGCGCGAGTGGCAGGCGAGGGGAGACGCGATATCGATGTGATAGCGACGGAGGGGGGCTTTGCCGCTCTCTCGCCCAAATGGAGAGGCCTGAGGACTTAGCCCGCAGGGCCCAAAATGTTATTTTCGAGTTCAAGGCCCTCTTTTATGTTAGGGTCTCACTCTGCTGGACTAGCGGGGCCCCCACTCAATAGTCCAGTTTCGAGTTCACTATGACCGCTGAATAAAAAAAGTGAAGACGCATTTTTTACAGGGTTAGCCTCCATCTGAAGTAATATATTCACACATTCCAACGAGAAAGAGACCTGATTATTACTCTGTCTATTGTGTCTATTCAAATTTCAAACACTCACTTGCCGGAATTTCTGAATATTTTACTTTATGTCGAGGCTAACCCTGTATAAACGTGTCGTTCTTGTTTGTGTTCAGCGGTAATAATATTTTTAATTCGAAACTGGACTATTGAAGGTTTGACTGATTCACCAATGTGTTAGGCCCTTAATTTTTACTGGCGGCGCATTTGAAGGGGGATTGGTTGACGAGATGAATGAACAGAAAAACACTGAAAAAAAAAAAAAACACTCGTTACTATATAGATTTAGCCAAGGCTAAAAGTGAAGCTCTCGTTAATCAGGAGCCTATCACCTGCGTTAATATACTTATAATTTACTCGAAAAAAATAAAATTGATTAATTCTATGCTAAACGGCGACGGCAATAAGAATGGCAAAAAAAAATCAATAGGTCTAATCAAGAGCCATAGCTCTTGGTCTAATTAGCAAAAAAAAAAACAAAAAACAACAGCAACAACTTTGAACGTGCAACACACTTTCTTGTACATTTCTTCAACGTGAAACTTCCCAGTTACACGTTTTGTGGAGAAAATGTCGTTGTGCTCACAGTGAATTTTGTTGCTTGTGTTCCTGTTTGTTTTTTTCATTTTTCACTGCCGCTCATTTTCACCTAGCATTTATCAATTTCTCACCGCCAGTATAAAATTTTCATGTTACGTTGTTCTTCCGACGAAATTCGTCTCCCTTGTTTTTTTATCTCTCGCTCTAGCGTTTTGTCGCTCTTTTTCTCTTTGAGCTTTGCTACCCTGTCGACTACTTTCTCGTTTTCTCTGTCTTTCTCTTTCTCTAGTATATTCCAAATTTGTTGACATGACAATTTATCCAAGCTTAGTACTTTAGACAACAAGGATACAGAAACAATTTCCCCTTTCCATTTTGTCGATGTTTACTCTTTAATTGTCTCTGCTTCAAAAGACGTGGTTGGCCATGCAATTTCCCGCTAAAAAAAAGAAATCTCGAGTTGCATCTGGGTTCCGGCCATAAATTGGTATGCCTGTGGCGCTGATAGTTTGGACAAGTCACTACCAAAATTTCTCGGATGCATAGATAATCATCTTTTCTTACCCACTTACAGACTTTGCAAGATTAGAAGCCTGCGCATATTGATGGATTTTGCTTACATAATTTTTGGTATAATTCTTCAATACGAGCATAACTTTCATGCATTTTCCGGAAAAAAGCACTGCTGGCATAATTTGCCAGATCTGGGTAGTGACGCGTCATCAGTATGGAATTTCTGCGCTCGTTTCTCAGACGTCATTTGGCGGGGAAACCAGTGGTAGCGTCGCCAAATGTCGAATGTTTTCTCAGGCTATATTAGACCTTTTGAATGAGTTTGGGAACGTCTTTACTCATCATCGCAAAATCTGTGGAAACCGTCACAGCGCAAAGATTCCTGTAGAATTGTACTTGAGGACGTTTGCAAACAAGTGGGACTGGTTTTGTTTCAGGACCCAGAAGTATATTCTGGGTGGATTCATTCGCAATGTACGCGTATAGCTGTCGCATTTGCTCACTGAAATTTTTTTTATTGTTTTTAGTTAGATTGATAGCTGATAGTGCAGAAATTGTCCTTGTGCTTTTAACTTCAAATTCAGTTAAAAATAACTCAATAACCGGTGAATAACTATGCAACAAACATTTACCATATCTACATCTAGAAACTTTAAGAGTGCATAATTCATCCTCTGAACACTATACTGAATTCATCCAAAAACCAGCACTCGGATGCCATCTTGACTAACCGAGCTAGTAGGTAATGCCCATGTGTTGACTCCTGTGGAAAGGTCCCAGTCTCGACCTCAGAAGAGCTCTGGGATTGGAGGTCCCAGGTCCCATGAATGAGACAATAAGCAGACATTATCTCAGTTGTTATCTCAGGTCAAAAAAATTGGTTGTGTGGTCAATGAATGACAAACTAGCCAAAAAAGCAAATCCTGCCAGCAGTTCTTTTCTCGAAAATGCCCTTCGATGAAATTATGCTCGCCGAATGACGAATCAGTGCCCATAGTTATGCCAGCACAATCTATCAAAACCTAGTCCATATCACGAAAAAATAACCTCTACCGTGACAGGCTGTACATAAATTAGTAGAATTTCTTTTTCAACAATAATGATGAAATTTATTATAATAATGCGCAATAGAAGGGCACGTCAGCTCGAGTGGTCAGTCCATGACCGAAAAGAAGGAATGACCTTCATTAGCAAGACAAGGAATGATATATAAAAATTTACAACTATTTTCAATTTGTTGTTGATGAAATGTTTTGAAATCTTACTAAAATTAGATGACAATGTACAAAAAAAAGCTCCCCTGTCATGTCAATTACTCCCACGGGGCCCTCCTACAGGGCTTAAAGGATTAATACTTGGCCAAGGTCAATAACAGACTGTAAGGTTTATTTGTGATCGTGTGGTATCCCTTGCTGTCGTATTACTTCCACTTATTTTATTTCATCTTTTAGTTTTTTTTTCTTTTTCCCATATACATTTCATGGTCGTTTATCTATTGTTTATTCATCATTTACCTTGCATTTTGATAATTTGATATCTCTCATACCGTGTCACGCAATCTACCATCATAAATATAATCCAAATTATATAAAACCGGTGATGGATAATATCATTGACCGTTATTCAGCTTTGAAAAGAGGTGACAGAAGGAAGATGAAGTTGAAAAGGATTAAACAAAATTTTCCTTCCACGGTTCGTTTATAATCCCATTTTTGGAGTCTGCTCATTTTTATCTACTGTTGTAAATCAGTATCATGAATTTTCAATCTGATCGCTAAAATACCTTACATTATTGGTTCATCATCATAATTTTGAACCAATTACTTTTTGTCGTTGTTTTTTTTAAAATTTCAATTCGTAATTAGCTTGTGACGATCGTGTGCAGTTATTAGTAAATGTCGCAAGAACCGTCTGAAATCGTGACCGTAGTCGGGTTCGTGACATTTCAACCCTGATCTCAACATTTCCAGACCATTGAAGAATGCAGCTCGCAATCCCAAAATAGCATTGTATATATATTTAAAGACACTTTGCGTGTTTGTAAACACATTAATAAACAGAATTAAATGTGGTAGTGTTAATGAAGGAATTAAAATCTTTAACTATTCTTTAAATAGTAACCGGCAAAAAGGGGCAAGATATTTTCCATTCTTTTAAAACAATGAAATTAATCTTTCTTTTAAATGAAGTATCGTTTAGTCTGTGTCGGTCTGAAATTTCACGCCAGCACGCAAAATTCCAAGCGAGCGTGAATATTTTATTTTAATCAAGTTACTTTCAATTATCTCTATGTTTTGTAATCAAGCTGACGGCGATTTTAAGTTTTTCTGATTCACTGTGCCGTTTCTCGTGCTTGATCAGTTTTCATTTACATATCCTTTACTGTAGCTAGTTACTGAAAGCGACACGCAACGAAATGGCGAGTCACGAATTCAAAGCGCATATTTACGTATGTAATGATCTATAATCACTGCATGCAAATAAACAGAAACTTATATTACTGGCGGAGTTCCTTATTAAATCGCCTATCCCCTCTACTCATCGAATTTACCAGCATCGTCATGAAAACCATGGAAACCGTAAAAAACCGTAACCTTCGCTCGCCTTAGACAAACATGACCGCATTCACGTAGCGTCACGTCTCAGGAACTTCACCTCATCTCATCCCCATTTAAAAACACCTTTGAAAGTCTTATACGATGTATTTTAGTCCCTCATGAAATGCTTAATACGATTTTAGTCATTCTGCTTTATAAATCTGAGATAAAAGTTATCAACGAGCGCATATAACGTGTTTTCGAAGGGTCAATGTTTACTGTTTGAACGGGAATTTCATCACGTCATCAGATACCGCCCGAACTACGTCATTCATCACGCTAGCCGGCCCACGTACAGCGCGCGCGATGCACACTCGCGATCACAATAAATGAAATGTGTCGTGGGCCTAAACTTCAGGGGACTTTCCTCTGGACAATGAAAAAGGGCCCAAAATGGCACAGAGGTATTTTGCATGCAGTGAATAAACATGAACAGTGAATAACCATGGACATTCAAATGAGATTTGATCAACTTCAAAAGACACACAAAAGCTGAGGTAACAGCAAAGAGGTTTTTCTGCTTATTAAATATAGCGTGTAACTCATTCATGCGTTCATCGCCTATCTTAAGCTTCTCTCATTCTCTAACAAACCCCTGGATTAATAACTCTACCAAGCGAAAAAAGTTCTCGTGAAAGACTTGTAGTCACGAAAAGACCGAGTGTAAAAAATCGACGTCTTGTATTAAAAAACCGATCTGCAGTAATAAAAAAAAATAAAATAAATAAAAACTTGATTGAATCAACTGTTATTAATTCGAGCAAGTTCACATCAAGAACACATGTTGTTCTTATGCTCTGCTGAACTCGCGTGAAAATCACCTGTTTCGCTTAGATTCAATACCTTCCCTGCTACTGACACATTAAATATTGATTGCCATACCAACTTTCAGTTCTGATAACACTTGAATGGAATTCGCTTCGCTTTCACTTGAAAAAAAGGGACCATTTTAAGGCCACGCTTGTTTTGGGTTTCGAATCCTCTAATCATCCTTATTAAAGTTTCACTTTCTTGTCCATAAACTGAAATGATCTCTCACTCACAGAAGGAACGTCTCACACCAATTCGTGTTTCCGGTAGAACGAATTTTCACGCAACCGGAAGCAGAGTAAGGAGCGCGTGTTATGGACGTGTAAGAAATTTCACGCTTGAATGACCACGCATGCGTGTTACTAGTCAGTAACATGTACAAGTATATAAATAACATTGAAAGCAAAATTTTTCAGAACATAACAAAGGGCATTCATCGCGTCAATGAAAGAACTCGCGAAGTTGATCTCATTCATTCGGTAAGTTGAAACTGTCAACTTCAGACGTAAAATCAAAGTACAGTGTTGTTTTCTCCTTGTTTCGGTGATAGGAAAACCACTCTTCTTCTTAGAAAAACAACGTGAACGATAAACTGAGCAAGCACGCACGTATTCGCGCGGGTTTTGATTCGTTCAAATTGAACGTCCTTTAGAATCAGATCGCGTCGTAAAGAAACAGCTTCTGTCGGACCAAGAGAGGAGTTACAAATTGAATCAAAAGAAGTTTTAATGATAAGAAGAACTCGAAACAAGTGACTGTTTCGGGAGAAGAACTTGACAGTATTCACAAAAGTGTCCACGTTGGAGTCTTTACACCATAATTACACTTCTCTGTTTTATTACCATCCCTTTCTCGATATGGGATCAAGAATTTCGGCCGTGAAGAGAAACGATCACAATGACAATCGACAAGGTGTTTACAAATCACTAAATGTCTTACACGAAGAAGATCGAGCAAGAGACTTGGCGAGGCCAGAGAAATTAGACATTTTACTTGATCGACCACCTCTACCGGAAGAAGTTTTGTTAGAACACGCTTGGAACCCGAACGATCGATCGGTGAACATTTTCGTCAAAGATGACGATCCACTCACATTTCACAGGCATCCCGTAGCACAAAGCACGGACTGTATACGAGGAAAGAAAGCCTATAGTCGAGGATTTCATGTCTGGGAGATTCAATGGTCGACAAGACAGCGCGGGACCCACGCAGTGGTAGGGGTAGGAACATCGAAAGCTCTCGTCCATTGTACGGGGTACCATTCACTCGTCGGTAACAACGAAGAAAGTTGGGGATGGGACATTGTAAGAAACAAACTTTATCATAATGAAAAGAACGTTTCATCAGTCAAGTATCCAGTTTTATCAGACAGTGATCATAGCTTTGTGGTCCCGGACAAGTTTCGCGTTATATTGGACATGGACGAAGGCACAATGGCGTTTGAAACGAACGATGGACGTTATTTAGGAGTCGCTTTTCGGGGCATGAAAGGAAAATCTGTGTATCCAATTGTATCTGCCGTTTGGGGGCACTGTGAAATCACGATGAGATACATCGGAGGACTTGATCGTAAGTAGTGAATATTTTTCCTATGTGTTCTGTGCCTGTGTGACCCAACAATTGATGGCTATATTGTTTCGTGCGCGAACGCAGATCCTTTGTTTACACTTTTTCTATTATATTGTCCTTTACTAACGCTAAAGCTGTTAAAACAGAACTCCTTTTTTCTCCAAATTCACTTTCCTTTTCTCTTAAAAAAAGTTTTGTAACCTATGTGTAAGATAGCTCTCATGAAGAAGTTAAAAATGTCTTTGGTTGTTTACGAGTTAAAATATTCATTCAGTGCAATTTCACTTCCTTTACGTCACATACGAAAATGATCTCAATGGAGCGATCATGACGCGTACGAAACAAAGACTGTTGTTTTGCCCGTTTCTCTCGTTTGTTAGGCCGGATTTGAGCCTTTTTCTATTTCTGTGTAGTAAAAGTAGAATACTGAAAATGAGATTCTCAAATGTAAGAGAGTTTTATCAATTCTTCTCAGTGACATAAAAAAAATTGTCAATTCACGTTGCCCAAACGTGACATTTAAGTTTAAAACGGATTGTTCGAGTCATTGAACACATTTGCATCTACTCGGTTGACTAAGGAAAAAACAGTTCCTATCAGCTTCCACAGGGTTTTTTGGCGGATTTTTTTTTTATTGAACCGGCTGAGTCCCCTCTTCGCTTTCGAATTATTGTTTCAACTGGTGAACGAAAATTAATAATTCATTTCCTTTTAAAGAAGCAAATTTATCCTTTGGGAGTTGCAGTCGCGATTTCCGCTCGTAGAAACTTGTCTATTTGCCAGAACCGTATCTTTTCTCTCCGCCGAAAATACTTTGTTAAATCTTTTTGTCGTATCGGAAATTTTCAAAAGCTGGCTATTTTAGAGAAACTTTGATCTCAAAAGCTGAATGCAAACAAAGGAACAATAAGATCACAAAGAAGCTATTTCGGTTGGCTGTCCAAAAAGCGTGGCGCGTGCCGAACCACCTGTTGCATGTAGCGAACGCTGAAAGCGTGGCACAAAGCCATTCAAAGACCAGTATGCAATCCATAGAACGCGAACGAGTTCCTGTCGTCTGCAGGATATTGGGATCAAACTTAAGAGTTTTCTTTTAAGAACTTTAAGTTTTGGTTTTCCATTCCCCCAACCACAAAAAGCAGCCCTCTGTTACCACAAAGCTTTTGTCATGTAGAAAAAATGTTTGCCAAGGAAATAAAAATTTTACGTTGTTGAAGTAATAATGACACTGTTAGCAAAAAATGAGAGCCCTGAATAATATTTTTGGCTTGTTAGAAAAGTTTAATGTACTTTCTTTTATGAGAGAAAAACAAAATGGGCCCCTTTGCATGAAATTCTAAAAAAGGACATTTAAAAGCTACAGTTTTCAATCAGTGGAAAGTGAAATTGCATTACTTTCGAGTTAATGCATCCTTGGTTAACTTATCAAGTAATATGAACTGCAATAAGCATTAAGCCTTTTTATTTTCTTCCTTTAATTCTTGCGTGGGAGCATCACCATTGCTCTAAATTGGACAAAACCCAGTAGACAGAACACGCAGATGTAAACTGGAAGAGATTGTTAATGGATAGGCACCTGTTGCTATGTGTTAAAATAAGTTGTTGTCTTTGATCCAGATTGCTTAATTTATGTTGAGTAATCAAATTAAAAGTATTAATCCCGTCAGTGGTAGTTACCAAAAGCACTGTCTAATTTCAAACTTAATGAAACTTTCTGTGAGCTTAACAGAAAATCATCTTGTCATCTTGGGTGGTATTTAATCTTGAAGCTTTTTTGTTGTTATTCATGTTTTTTGGTCCATTAACACTGTTTAACCAACTTTTTGGCTGAGAACTTATATTTTAAGGAAATAAGTCATTCCATGCAAAATTATTTTTAAAGAGGTTTGCTGTGAATTTTCTCATCATAGGATTTCATCCATAAAGTCAAAGTTAAAAAATAAGTACACTCTTCTTATTGTCCTTATTGGCTTTGGGTGTGGTTTATTAAACACAATCTTTTTTTTTTCTTTTCAAACAGCTGAACCTCAACCACTGATGGATCTATGCCGTCGCACAATCCGCAAATCTCTTGGAAAAGAACACCTTACCAAGACTAATGTGGACAAACTTCCGATTCCTATTCCTATGAAGAAATACCTTTTATACCAGCAAGGGTGGTGACAGCAACAATTTTGCTCCAATATGAAATGATACAATCTGATTCCCACAGCATTTCATAAAGTAGTCCACCCCTGTGTCTTTGTATTTGTTGAACTGTCAGAGAAACAGGCAAAATACCTTTTTTAATCATCTAGTGACAGATACATTGCCCCATCACTTTCATCAATCAAGTGGTGACTTTTGAATTGCCGTGGATTATTAAGTAATGCTGAGTATTGTCAGTTTGTCTGCAAAGTTATTGCATAGAAGTTTTCTAAGGCACTGACCCCACAAAACTTTGTGGTTAACCCAAACTGTATGGTGCTTTAGGACCAACAAATCTGTATGAGATTGTGCAAAGAAAGAGTGGTTCCAACATTTTGAATGTAATTTTGGAGTAGTAATTTATTGAGGTTTTTTTTGAGGAAAAATTATAGTATACTTTTGTCGAATCAAAAAAAGCTAATTGTTCAGTTGTGTAGAGTATTAATAAGTTGTTATATTATAGTACTTAAATTGTTTCTGTTTACAGTGATGGGCAACCTCTTTAGGCCAAATTGATCACAATTATTTAATTATTGAGAAGTTTATGCATACACACATACAGTGTGTCAGGGAAGAGTATTTTAAATTCTAAGACTTGTTTTTTAAGAAAAATCCCCTAGTGTGTCTCTCTCTCACCAAAAGTTTTCATGTTTTTTTCATACCTGTACGTTGGACGTTCAACTTTTATGCATTGCTTACATTAAGGAGTCACTGGTTTTACCAAAAATGGCACAGGGTTTTTACAAAGATTTAAGTTGAAGTTTAAAAACAGTTATTGTCGTTGTAAATAGCATAGAGCTTTAAAGCTATTCTTTAAGTATTAAAATATAATATTAATTTATTTATTATTGAGGTCTTGCCTCTATATATTACATTAAACAACAATAGTATTCTTTTTAATTTAAATGTTAATTACAATTTAATGCCAAGAGAGACAGCTAAAGAATCAAATAAAGTCTGGGGAATATTAAGTTTTTATTTATGGAAATTGGAGAGTGCTAGGTGACTTGAGAATTTAAAATGTAAAAAGCCGACAGGCCTTCATATTTATTTCATTAACTTTGGCCTGTGCAAAATAAATGTAACAGATATGGAATGTTTATACAGAACTTGTTACAGCAAGTGTTTTACATGAACATTTGGCCCTCTAGTTCATCTCTCTTGACCTGGCTTCATTTTAACCTTGAATCATTCAAGAAAATATCTATTCTCACTCCATGTTGAGGAGAGGGGGGTGGGCATCTTAAAGACCAATACTTTAGTACTGGAATTTCCAGAGGGGGTGGAGGTTCGTCAGAAAAGCCCTCCAGGGGGGAGTATAGATGTTTTCTGGAACAAAACAATGTATTTTTATGGTTATTTCTTTCATGTAAGGGAAGTTTACCAAAAGTGGCTGACAAGTGCAGTTTTTGCACTTTTTTGTACATTTTGCTTTTTAGACTTCATGATGTCACAGTCAATATTCTTTTTAGTGCAGACAATTTATTTTGTTTTAGTCTGCCATGGGATCTACACTTTACTAGCCAAAATGATAATTTATTCCCAACAAAAAGAAGATAGGAGAATTTTACATTTGAATAATATGCAATTTCAAACGGTAATTTATTTATTGAATTCATTAGTTAGTTGATTATGTCAGGGGTTTATAAGAAATGTTCTATGAGAATGTTTCGTTTATTCTTCACAGTTACGTTACCAGAATAAAATCTTTGAAACAAGTGAACAAAAGTTTCTGTGGTGCTCTGTTGTTTTAAAGGACCTTTGTCAAACTATGAGTTGAAACGTGTCTTTGCATCAATTAAATTCCAACAATAATGGTCGAGGTTGTCGTTAAGGCTATATTTAGACATTGAAACTGTTTCCTGTCGTCTGCGGATGGCAAGGATGCAAGTATGGGTGGACTTTAATTGTAACTTGAAAACATTGGGCCACCTTTTTTCACGTTTTTTGATGCTACCCCTGCAAAAGTTTTAGTTATAGTGCTCCCGGGTGAAAATTGATTGATACCTTTCGTATCTCTACGGGGTAAGGCACCAGCTAGCTAAGTAATACCTTCAGCACAGTTTTGACCAAATCAGAAATATCCTCGTGACATTGCCCCTTTAAGACCTTGAACCCATTGTCTTCGGCAAGAATTTTTAGTAAATTGACCATGTAACTTTAACAAAATCATATCTCTGCTGTTATTAGGTTAAATATCCTCTTCAAAGCAAGTGTTCGAAAGTTTAGTCTTGACTGTAAAGGCTGTTATTGATAATGGCAATGACTTAACCAATAGTGAGAAAGTTCCTTGTCAGACGTGTTTAATCATGAAAAGCTTTACAGGATGAACACTTGGTGCTGAAACGTCTGAAAAGTAAGTTCTACTTTGCTCTTGCACGCCAGACTATAATATTGTTTTCGTTTTTAATTTTGGACGAGAAGTGATTTGCCCTTCTTCATCCAAACCACAGACCTGCTGTCAAAAATGGTTGCTAATTTTTAAAGAAAAAAAGTTCATTTATAGCAGATTGTAACGGTGCATTATTCGAACCGGAAGTCCTTTTTTTGTTTGCTAACCGTGCATGGAGGAAGATCATTGCTGTCTAATGAACTGGAACGAACATTGCTGATAGCGCTTGAAGCAATATCCGGTTGTCAATCAAAAGGTTAAGAGGGGCATTTACTCTTGACCTGTTGTTTCCGTCTTAGCACTTGTTCAATCGACTTCCTGTTTATCTCTACAATCTGCCCGTTTTCACACGATAGAATTGTGCAATCGTCAAGTTTATTTAACCTAATTTTAAAATTAGTGTATAATTCAACTTTAAAATTTGTAAATGTAGAAAAGAAAGAGATTTTTATATCACGTGTTTATGTTTATGGATACTTATCTTTAGTGAGCTGGGTCGCATTTTTCAAAACATGCGCGACAGGTTGTCTAAGTCTTCAGCTTGGTCACGTATAACTCATGCACGCAAATAGTTTACAGCCAAACCCCGTTCATACCGACATTGAGGGAGTCATAAAATGAATGTCATTGAGTCATTGAACGTCTGTTATCCGTTGGGTTGAATTAGAGAAAATGTAAGGGCTTTCTTTCCCCATAGTCCGTCATGAGCTCCTGGTGGCAGGTAGAGCCTCGATAACTCGAATTCCCCGCTAACTCGAACTAAATTTCATTTCCCTTGATCAAAGTTTTCACTGAAATTTACCCCGATAGCTCGAATTTCCCGCTAACTCGAACTGTTTTTCGTTTCCCTTCAGAGTTCAAGTTACCAGGGGTTCTATTGGGTCTCACTAGAGAGATCATTCATTAGAGAGGGGGACCTAATTGTTTTTTTACGGTACTGAACACGTGCGTGTCATTTACACGCAAGAAAGACCCCGATCAATCTTTTGTGGATATGCCCTTTTATTTGGGTTTACTGTGTTCGCAATAATTAATTCAGCTGGCCTTTTTGATTTTCTTTCAGTTGAGTGGATTACAGTAAGGAAGAATCCACTGCCACTTTTATTAATTATTTGGAATGGTATCACTGTGGTCTACAGTGACTGGAGAAAAAGCATAGTGTGAACACACCTCTGGTGTGAACATGAAAACGTAGATTGCGAACAGTCTCTTATTTTCTTCAAAGTCACTGGAGTAGGACGTGTGAGCGGTGAGCCGAGCGGCGAGAAACGAGGGCATCAGCGTGAGGGGGAAGAAAAATAAGCGTTTTTAGTGCTTACGCTTACTCCGCCTGAGAACTGGACGGATCTAAGAGAAAAGACGGACTGCTAGCATTCTAGTGAAAAAATAGCCTTACATTGCCTACATTGCTGAAAATTTTTGTTCTAACTTCCTGTTTCCTATCAATATTAGTCAAATGTCTGCCGGAAGTGAAGAAAGAAAAACTGTGCCTATACCACAGGCGCATAGAGACACTCAAGTCTGGAGACTGAGCCAACGGCTTAGTCTGATGGTATGGATTATATTGAAACATGTCTTCACATACCATTACATTTAGATCATCGATGGCCTGCAAGCAAAAGCTACGTTGTCGTTGTCGCGATAATTTGCATTTCGCACGCTAGTTGACCAACCTGCGCCCAGAGGTTTTCCTCTTGCATAGCTTGAAGCGTTTAACAAGTCGTTTGCGTCGACAAACCAAACTAAGTACGCAAGCGACTTGACGAAGCGACGCCGTGCCTTTTGTTCAAAAGCGCCCTCTAACTCTTCCTTTAGTCGCCCTTACAAACAAATGACAACAGAATACAAATTTTCTAGCCTGTTTCATTTAATTCCACTTTGGCTTGCTGGATATGAGATGAGTATACATGTACCCAACAGATAACCATGAAAACAAACCAAATACGTAACTGACAAGCGACACGAGCGACTTCGTAAGCTATAAGGCTATGCAAGAGAGAAATCTCCGCTCGCAGCCTGGTTGAGCTACATTGTAGTTCATATCGCAAAAAAGTAACCTCTGCTCACATGGTCGACCATTGAACGTGTGCACACACCGTCCACTCCTAGATAAGAAAGAACACAAGGGCTGTTACGTCGAACTTTTTCTTCAAAAAGCGCCCCCCCCCGCACCTCATAACTCTTTCTTAATAATCGCCCTTAGCCCTTACAAACAAATCATGACAAATGACAACAGAATACAAACTTTCTAGCCACTCGGGCTTACTGGATATGAGATGACTATACATGTACGCAACAGATAACTTTTATCCAACTAACATACAAAAAAAGGAGAAATTGCTTTAACATCTATGCTTTTTTAAACATAGCGTTTTACAATTTATTAGAAATTACTAAATGTGAAAGTCTAAATTAAAAAGGCTGCGCTTAGCTCAGATAGTTATCTTTTATCGCGGATCTAGGAACATCATTAGTTAGAGTTCTGTTTTTAAAAGCTCCGTTTAGTATCGTTATTTTTTCGTAACTTGTCGTAAGCCATCGCTCAATTTTCGTCAGACCTCAGCAACTATATCGAGGGATTAGATCAGAAGATATGAGATCAGCGTTTATATTTAAGACAGTTGGTTTTCTTTTGTTCCCCCAATTAAACAAGATATCCAAACCGAGTTTGATTCCACGCCCCAAAAAAATTGAATAAGAGCCAACAGTTCTTTGCAATGAGCTATAAACAGGACGCTTCTCCGCGTGCTATCAGCTTAAGACGAACTTGGAAGAGTCTTGAAAATGTCAACAAAATAGCAATGGAAATCCAGGAAAATAACGATCGAAATGGAAGCAGACAGTGTCGTAAAAGAGCCAGATCAGAAAGCGAGGATCCCAAAACGAGAAAACAACGGGAAAAAAGAGATTTAGAAGCAATCTGTGATGCGGCCAAAAAACTTAGTGAAGCGTTCGGAAGGGTGGACCGCTATGGACACGATGTACCCTGTATTCGACCGGTCCGCGAGCTTTGTGGAAAAATACGAGCCCAGCTTAACAACGAGCATGGAACGTTTAACAGAACTCTAGAACGTCTGTGCGACAATTTCGTATCGGGGCATAAGAAAATCACCCACTCTGCCACAACTTTAAGAAGTTTGGTCAACTCTGTTACCAGCGACGAAACTGATTATATTGCTAAAGTAGAAGACATGAAGCAGTGTTTGGGTGAGCTTATAGGGATAGTGGAAACAGTATTGCTTTTGGAATATCGCGAGTTATAGACCTTCTCATTTCTCTCAGTTAATCTGTAGAGGAAATGGCTGAATATGATTGCCAGTGAACGAGATAGGCCTAAATTCTACAGATGAAATTCGATATTAATCATTTTAGTACATCGTTAAGTGTAAACGAATGTTAAAGATTAGAAGATTTCTGGAAGGACGACTGCTTGGCATCAAAGCATAATTTGCTGACGGTTCCAGAGCCCGTCATTCTTATCTAGGCCTGGTTTCGTTCATCCAAGATCCCAGCAATTTTATGTTAAAAAAGACACAAATTAATACAATTTCTCAATTTTTGATACCTTAAATTGACTATTGTTTTGCTTTTAAAATTCTGGATTTCGCTGTCACCTGCCACTGTACCCTGGTCACCCGTGACATTTTACCAGTTCAACTGCTGGCGAAACAGATTGCCTTTTCACTAAGTAATAGATATAAACACAGCTATCACCCGTCGTATGTGAATTGATTTAGAGGGCATAATATATACACAATGGCAAAATGACGACAATAGACCTTATTCACGATACTCGTCATATTTCCACGCGCTTTGGATTGACGAGATGGAATCTATATGTCACGTGGTATTTCAGGGGGAAATCAAGTGATAAAACTTGTCAATACAAGGAGTCGCTGTCGAGTTTGTTTATACTCCCAAAACGAGACGACGATTTTAGTTTTGCAAATTGAACAGTGCGAGTACAAGTTCAGTATTGCTTACTATGGGGACTACGGTTGCTACTGACTGCATCCCGAAAAGAAACAATGATCACTTCCACTCATAATTTGCCATCATCGGCTTTAAGATAAATAGTACTTCATTTTCTGTTATCTAGAATAAACAAACTCGACCGCGATTTCTTGCATTGGCAGATTTGATCACTTGTTTGCCTCCTGAAAAACCACGTGATATTTAACAATTATTGCTCGAGCCCGAATGGGCTATGAGTCAATAGCCCATGAGGCCGAAGGCCGAATGGGCTATTGACTCAGAGGCCATGAGGGCGAGAGGAATAATTGTTTTAGTAAAATCTAACTAGTTGGTCAAAAATATCAAGAATAAAAGAACTTTAGCTAGTTAAAGCTAGACTTTAATCCCCTTTTGTCGCCAAAAAGCCCGCGCTTTTCGCTACTAGTGGGCTATAACATATAGCCTAGTAGCAGCTCAACCAATCAGAACGCAGCATTGATGATAGACCACTAGTTGGATTTTACTAATGACTGATATCCCATCAGTCCTAAAGCGCGAGCAAAGACGGCGGGTATCACGGTATAAGCTCTATATTCTGTCTATTACGTCATATTAACTTATAACTGCAAAATAACCATCATTGCTCTTAGATTTCCTACAGAACTTAGCCGTGTCGCGTACTTAGAGATGTCCGCCTTATAGAGAGTCATGAGACGGACATCTCTTAAGACGGACATTCAGTGCCGAGAGAGAGTTGTTAGCTGTATTCTAATAATGAGCGAATCTCGACAAATAGACTACTAAGTGTTTCACAAGACTCCCAAGATTACAGTTGGAATCCAGACACGCTTGTCAGAGAAGCTCATCCTCGTTCCCAGGATTCCGGCTCTCCTACTTGTCACCCGGGGTATAGGAGAGGAATCTGGGAACGAGGTTGAGAGAGGCTTTCACCAGTCAGGAGCCAGTCCAGTGCTTGTAGTTTGCAATGTAGTTAGCACAACTATTTTGTACTTGGGATCGAGATCGACTGACTTAGTGTTGTCACTATTATTAAATTGAGGAAATAATTAGAAGTACAGTGATTGTTTTTAGCAGGAAAAGCTGTTAAACCACAATCTTCCCATCTGGTCAGAACGAAATTCATGGCCGGCCGGGGATGAGGTTACTTCCGCCACGGCAAAAAGTTCAAGGTGGATGTCTGTATCCCTCTGATCACTCTTATAACCTTACTTATTTATAGCGCCGACAGAAAAATGACCAAAATATCATTTTGATTAACTCAGACTCGTTAATCGCATTAATGTCGGGTTCACGGAAGCGAAAGCCTTATACATGAAGTCATTTATGTATTTTTAAAACTGATACGTCGCACGGGTTAATATGTGAATGATACTACAAGACAGGACTTAAAAAAGCATTGTGAAGTTTGTCATCTTTATTGCGAACATTTGAAGGGCATGAGTTTGCGACATGAAGGCCAGATCAGTTTTACTATCGTAATAACTTCTATTACAATTTTTTTTTCAAATTAGTCATCGCTTGAGAAGCAATCGTTTCCGCGCGAGTTAGTCAACAGGTCACCCACGCTCGTTGTTTGTGTCACGTACGGTTTTCATAACGAAATATAGATAACATATGGGGCGATGTTTAGGTCTAGAAATTTGCTAGAAAATGGAAATAAAAATCGACGAAACTTACCATGTGGCGGGTTGTTCTTGTCCTTAACGTGTACACGAAGTTTCGGGGAAATAGCAAGGTGAAGTAGATTATTTTTCCCGAAACTTCGTAGGCACATTAAGGACAACAACAACTCGCCACATGGTAAGTTTCATCGATTTTTATTTCCATTTTCTAGCAAATTTCCAGACCTAAACTTCGCCCCATATGTTCTCCATATTTAACCATGTTATAAAATCCCTACGTGACAAAAACAGTGAGCCTGGGCTACCTGTGGTTAGTCGAGAAAGTTGGGATGAACAGGCTAAATTGGCCATTAAGCATCGTGCGTGTATGAACTATTAAAAGCTTAAAATTTCCGTATGACTTATCGATTCACCGCTGCATCATCAATTTTCGGCGTTTTTCGAGTAACGAACTTCCCTACGATTTTGAAAGTTGGGTTTTTGACCTTTATTTCCCAGTTACGGCACTCATTCCCAGAAAATAAACCTCTGAATTTTCCGTTTTAGACATCGCAAGTTTCCGTCAGGATCTTAGCTCAGCAAGAGAGCGGCGAGGTACTCGCGTCTCCTTTAGCGTGCCGCTTTCGCGTGACTTCTCGTAAGGCTACCACGTGGCAAGCGGACACACATCCACACAAACGGTTCAGCAAGTGAAGTGAATTGACTATGTGTTCCGGGGGCCTCTTATTATTGAGCAACACGTGCGAATCGGGTGTCGGATCCTGGAACTGACACCTTTCCTTTTCTTTTCTTTTATATTTGTCAGGATTAAATGGAAGATTACTATAAAAAGTTTTCCGTGTTTTTCCTGAGGACATTTCACACTAGTCAATGAAAGATTCTTGTTCACATAGTGAATGAGCTGAAATTAATTATAATGTGTAACTAATTTTAAGTAGTAGTATGTGGCATATTTTTAATTGTTTACATGAAGAACCAAAACACGTCATATAAGATGTATTTCGCTGACATATATATTTCTGTAAGTCCGTGATTTCTCATAAAAGTCTCATAAAGACTGGTATTGGCCAGTAACAATATCGTAACTATAGTGTATTCACTCATCCGGTCCTAACAGCTGTTATCTAGAAAGGGGGGCTATGTAACAACGCTTTAAAATCCATAATAGATATAGATACCAGGGGCACCTAACGTCAATTTTCGGAAAATATCTGTTCGCAAGACGATTTGAGATCTAGAATTTTCGGAACATTTGTTGTAAAATATCTTGTTTGCCTGCCTCTCCTAGAATTTTCGAACATCTAAAAAATGGTATAATTGCCCATTTTTAACGGATTTTTACCCTAAAATGGTCACCTAGAATTTTCGGGAGCCTTTTTTCTGGCTGAAATTTTTGAAAAGGTAAGCTTTGATCCCAATAATTTTTGGATCACCAGACTTTCAGCTAGGAAATCCGAAAAGATGAAAAATTTTTAGGGGATAAAAATATGCCTAGTGTACGTTTAACAGTGCTATGTTCAAGTGGTTTTGAACTATATTCTCGTTGAGTGCCCCCGAGATACGAAAGGAAATCTTCGGATGTTTTGGATAAAAGCCGACTGCATTGCATCTTGACATATCCAGTCGGACAAATGAAGCATCGATCAATTTGAAACTCCTGTCCCGTGTCTGTGGAAGATAGATCAGTTTTTCGAGGTTCTTCAGTCAATACTTTCTTTTATATCGGATCAGTTATTTTTTTTAAACTCCTCGAGCAGTTTGCTGTGCGATAAAATGTACTAATCAGCCGAAAATCTCAAGTTTTATAGGACACACAATAAATTATATTTTGTTTGAGCGGTGATTTTACCTTACCTTTTGAAAGGCCGGGAGGGCGGACTAGTCAGCTTTTGTCATCTTATTCTATTGGGCAACGATTTTCTGTCACAGTTATGTAAAATACGTTTGATGACATTGCGGGGTATTGCATCTTAAGAGATATCTTTGTTCCCGTCTGAAGGTGCCATCTACATATTTTGTAAGACAGTGCCGGTAATCGCCATACCAGCCATCAAAATTAAATCTGCCATCCCTAAAAGACAGAAAAATCTCCAAACATAATCCTATTAAATCTATATTAAAGCACTACCCTTTGCTATTTTTGGGTGTCTAACGATCAGATATGATGCGGCTCTTCCATTCATAGTGTTGTGGTTTTCACCGACTAATCAGATACAGCGCGCGCAGATACTTATCCCCTGAAGCTGTTTGTATTCAGCAAAGCAACTTATGTGACTCATTTTACACCACAAAGAGGTTTTATAAACATCTTAATTCACTGATCCACAACACTGCAATACTTCCGGTATCCACCCAGCCTGTCTTGTTGTTTTTTTCAAAGGGCCGCTGCTAGCAAGGGAGAAACTGGAACTAAGGTTCTAAACATGCGTTGTTAGACTTCCTAAAAGTCCTTTAATTTTTTTCCCGCCTTGCTGCTCCTGTCCTTGGTTATTACTTCGTCGGTCGCTCAGTCGCTGCGCGACCTCGTTCAAGCTCGCTTCAATAGCTAACACACTATATAAGAGGCCGACTTGTAGCATGCGCAGTTGACTTTCTAACCCGCAATTTAATAGTTGAAAGCTACTTTTGTAAACCAAAAAATCTGATTCATTCCGCGAAGTCACCAGTACCCAAGTACCGGTTCCCGCGCGAAATCAGAACAGTTGGAACAGACGGTCTTTCAGTCGCGGTTAGTTTTTGCATCCGTTCCGCAAACCAACAGATTAAAATATGAAAGATATTACGCTTGTTTTTTATGTAAGAACGCCGTCCATTTTCGAGTTGAGCCGGACAGTTCATAATTATAATTTTCTTGCTCTTAAATTTCAATAACGGAAATCTGATTACTTTTAAGCAATGATTTTTGTTTTCATATTAATGAATATGTACAAGTACAAATTTTAGGCTGAACGTTCTTACAGAAAAAAAGTGTATAATTTATTTGCTTTCCCATCCCCTATAATGATGAAGTGTTTTCGTTTGAAAGTGTGTTTGGTGTAAAAATTACGACTTCGATTTCCTGTAAGCCGCGCGCTATAAAGATCAAAACACTTCAGCATTCGATCGATGAAGCCGGAATTTTTCTTGAGTACCTGAGGCTTCCTCTTAGCACGTACTTTGATTTGTTTGTTGTTGTTTTTTTTACCTTTGATATTGCTCTAGAACTAGGGCTGGAAACTTCTCTCTTGAAATTCGTAAAATTCTTGTGGAATGTTCAGGCTCTAAACTTAGAATACCTGATAGATATGGGTTTAACGAAAAAAAAATTATTGCCAAAGTAGAAGCTGTAGTACTAATTTAAGATAAATGCACTTATTTTTTACCTAAGCCCAAGTTTAGATAATAATGACTAAAGAGAGTTAATTAAATTAACTGTTGCTTTAGTAGTATGTGATATAAGACTGACAGAGTGAAGAGATAACGATCTCGTCATCATGTCGTCATACTTGGGAAACGAAATAAACATCGAGGTGGCCAGAGTAATACCTGGAGTAATACTGACAAAGTTTGAAATGTCAATGCGGTAAACTCAATATAAATCGAAACCACACTAGCGGACATAAAATTTCTTTGTCCAATTGCTAGCCTGTGGCAAACTTTATAGAGCTACGCACGAGCGAGTCGCGCGCGGTCTACCTCGCGCGGCAATTCACTCCCCGCGACTCTCAAATGGAGAGTATGCGCATGCCCTAACGCCGCAAAGGCTCTGCTTCTTACTCCAGTTGATCTTACTTAACAGTGATAAGTTGCCCTGAAATAATCGCTATTTTTTCACTCAACAAGCGGATTTTTTAATATTGGTAGGCATTTTCTGTTTATATCCGTTAACGGGTAATCAAGAGGAACACGTGGTTTTCCGATGGCAAGGTTGCTAAGCAACACAGTGAATCGGCCGGCGAAAGCCGGGATTAGGAAATGACGAATTTCCGCTCCTTCTCTTCATAAATGTATTTTTATATTGGCAGAAAGAGAGATAAACGTAACGAGAAGTTTTTCCAGTTTTCAGTCTCGAGAATTATTCTAAGACACGTTTATCGCAATTAAATTTTCTAGTAGCTTCTAGTGCGAGTTAATTCTTCCAAAACAAATAAATTTCCGTTAAAACTTGCACCATGATTAGCGAGAGTGCGTAAGTAGCGGGAGTTTATTTCAGTCAAATGTCTGTAATTTATTTTTGCCTTGGCTGGACCAGGAGCCAATGGGCTCCTGACTGCACTCAAGCATTTATACAGCATAAACTGACCAAATTAAAACAATTCTTCAATAAACGTGCTGCAACATTTAAAAGCACATTATATCAATATATCCCTTACCAGACTTAAACACTGGAAAGTTTTTGACATAATCGTATAGCAGTAAAGATTATCCTCTCACTAAACCTGCTTTACCATCGCATCTAAGACAACAAAAGTATTTAGTGTGTCTGCACTGATAAATTGTCAACATTTTTTCTCGCCCTTCTGAAAACGTTTATCGGCGTAAGCTTGGGCTATTTTATATGCATATCCAGTTATTTTTTCAGTTTTTTTTTTTATTTTTTATTAATTTCCCTTCGCATCAAAGAAAAGACCGCCTCGAAAGTTACCTAATTTTCTAGAAGTCCAAAATAATTTCCATTGGCGTTTTCATCTGGCAAATTTTGAGACAATCGCAAGAGAAGCCAATTTATACCCCAAGAATCGATTTTGCGCCACCCTTATCTTGCGTTTCTAAGTACTTGCTAGTTTTGACAGTTTCTGCTGTGTTTTTCACTAATCATACACTAATCCCTTTAAAAATTGTCCGCGTCCAGCAGAGCACCGTATGAGACTCACTTTACAATATTTTTTTCTTCAATTAGGGCTTTATGAACAACATAACAATGATAACTGTACATAACGTCACTGCAGTTTTTCCGGGAATGCTCCGAAGGCCCAACGGCTTCGTCAGATTAAATCTTGTCTATTCAACTGTCTCACTACCATCTCAAAAGTACCAAAGCATGTGAGCAAACTAGTTGTTTTGTTTTATGAAAGAGGGCAGATACCGCGTGATCTGATTCAGAGGGCGTGGTGTTAAAAGGATCTCCCGCACTTTGTTTGGAACGCCCTACAAAAGTCACGCTTTATGACATCGCAGGTGTTGCGAGATATTTATCACAACTCGCTTAATTACACGATAAAGGTTCGCCCCAGTTTTACTTTGCCATACAAAACGTGTTTCAGGTTTCAATGCAAGAAGGAGGCACTTTTCGAGGCGATTAATAGCTAGTGTATTGTGTGTGATTCGTGTGGATTTGTTCCAGCGCTCGAGGTTTTTGCATGAATTTTTAAACATTCGGTTGTTAAAACAACTGGGTCGCTGGTAATGTCTTCAGTTCAGAAATCTTCCCAGCCGGACACGCATAGGAGCACAGGTAACTAAACATTCTTGTTAAACATTATTAACTGAATAGAAATTTGCTACTAAGAACAATGCGCTGTAAGAGTCTGAGATGGCAAAAACAAAGTCATTCGTAAAATGAATTTGAAGTTGTTGTGTGAAAGTGTTGAGTGTTTGCATCGCTATAAACCATGCTCTAATATAAAGGTGTTGTATACTGATTTGATGCATAGATTTCCCCTACAAATTGTTTTTGAAACTTTTTCCTTACGAAATGTCTACTTTAAAGAACCCACAACTCTTTCGTGTCCTCTAATTGTTTCTTCACGTGGAAATCAGATTCACGATTATGGATGTCATTAATCCACCCTTTTACAATTTCATTTACAATTTTCTTACCCTAGGTTTCCATAAACAGGCGGTCGTGAAGTCCTTTATCATAACCATTTTCTAGTCATTGATTTTACGCCTTATGTCAACGAACTTTGCGCTACAATTCATCGTGTTTTTGTTCACTGAAGTGCCTCCCCGCGGTGAATCATAGCTATAATAAGTAATTCACTTTATATATATATGAACGTGCCGTGGAGATAGCATGTGCCAAACACTTTGAAGAATGATATATCTGCGTTATCACTTTACCGTTCTCGAGACTGAAGTATCAAATTTTCTATCACCTTAATTTCCATCAAGAGAACTGTTTTTAGTTTAAACAAACAATGGAATCACATGATGTAATGTGTTTTCAATAAGCAGCAATAAATAACCTGCGAACTTTACTCCACCCATTTCAACCAAATGTTTACAAACTGACTATCCGAGAAAGAAACTTTATAAGCTGAAACAACGAAAATTTACAGTTGAATTAAAAATATACTTGGCACTCACAAGGTTAGCGCGGGTTTTCTTTTCAATATTTCACGCTACCATAACTCAACAGGTTCAATGTTTCTTGAAAATGTAAACCTATCAAGTTCGACTAGTGACCGTTTCCAGCTGTTTGGCCGCGCCAAATTAAAAAGCCTTTGGTCCCAAGCTGTATCTCTAACACTAAAAACCGTCAATTGTCTTTATACACTAAGACACTGTTTTCATTAAGTTAGTCAATTTTCTTTCTTTCCATTGGTTTTAGTCGGCCAATTTTTTTATTATTACTTCTAGGTAACGAAAAAAACTTTCACACGCTTGCTTGAACAAAAACACAGTGGCAGTATTTAACGTCCGTGAACACATGTTGAAACTGAAATCCCCCACCTGTTGCACGCATGCACGATTTTACAAGTTTCACATGCAGCCTTGGAATTCAGAATCAGCCATAAACATTAAGAAACGGTTAAAACTGTCTGTCTGTAAGGTGGGAAATAATAATAAAACAATAATTTGTTGATATTCACGGTATTTAATGAACACAAATGGCTACAATTTTATTGGTGCTTGTATTGTATAATCAGTGGGCAGGGATTTCTAGTTGTGAGGTGGATTTAAAAGAGATTAAGAATTTTTAGTTGGCTTTTTCCTTTATTTTCTCCTTGTTCAATAAGAACCAGTAACAATTATACATGAATTGGCAGACAACTTTCCATTTTATGGCAGATGCCAAAACATTTGCAAAAAAGTAGTGGCAGACTTCAGCTAAAATGATGAATATGCACTGATATGAATTTCATGTATTTAAAAGTGGGAAAGAAATAAATGCAGAGAAGACCATCACAGTTAAATAAAGTCAACTCTCTCTAAGACGGACACGTTTGAGACCAGAGGTGTCTGTCTTATAGAGAGTCAAATGAAAGGAGTAAAGTAAGGCAGGGACCAGCTATAGGTGTCCGTCATTTTAAAGAGGTGTCCGTCTTATAGAGAGTCAAATGAAGGGAGTAAGGTAAGGCAGGGACCAGCTATAGGTGTCCGTCATTTTACAGATCTGCTGTCTTCTAGGGGTGTTTGTTAAGAAAGAGTCGACTGTATGCAAAGCAACTTATGTAGTAAGACTTTTCGCGACTGCAAAAGTTGCTTATTCAACTGTGATATTCTTCTCTGCGTTTATTAGCTTTTATTGACTTTTTTCTTCATCTCGTTCAAAATTATGAAATTCATAGCGGAGCCCTCGCGCGAGCAAAAGCGCGGGCAGCGGAACACCATGGATAAAGAAAATTTCGTTTTGGTCCTGATAAACGTACGTACTTTTATTCTCTCATGTAAGCCGAGGTGAAATTTTGCATTTCAAACACCCGCGCATTTTTAGAGAGGAAAAAGCAACAACAAAGACGAGTATTTTTTTTTCGAGTAAATTTCTAGGTCTACATTGACGTGGATAACAGAAAAAGAACAAGAGCCAGAGATAAAAAAAGAGACGAATTTCTTTCCTCCCTGAGGAGAAACATGAAAATTTTATAGCGGCGGTGAGAAAATGAGAAATGCTTGCGGCTACCAAAATGAAATAAGCGGCAGTTAAAAAAATGCGAACAGGAACAAATATGTAACTAGAAAGTTTCTGGAAGTTATAAATTGTAGTCGTGCAAACAAAGGCAAGTAAATGTACTAAAAAATGTGGTGCACATACAAAGCTTTTTTTCTGCTAATCAGACCTATGGATTTTTTTGCAGTTCTCGCTACCGTCGCCGTTTAGCATTTTAATACACGATGTTATATTTGTTTGAGTAGACTATAAATATAACGAGAGCTTCGCTTTTAGGCGTGGCTAAATGTTTATAATGTATTCATCATTTCAGTCTTCATCTTTGGTATATTATGTAGTAGGGCTTGTCTAACTGCGTAAGTTGCTTATTTAATTATGATGATCTTCTCTCCACTTATTGACTTTATTTCATTTCATGTTCAGCCGCAGTTCAAATATATGAAATTCATGTACTCATTATTTAGTCGTCCTCTTTCTCGGGTATATCACGAATCAGTTTTAAATGATCAGCTCCCAGTCTGCTTGCTAGCTCAATTGTTTAGAGCCTTGCACTGGTATCGCAGAGGTCAGCGTCCAATCCCAGCAAGATTTTCGATTTTGTAGCTGCATAAGCTGTTCATTTAAACAATCTAAAAGTCTTTTCTTCTATTTCTTGTTCCCAAACAGTTGTTTACCACGTTCTAGACACCTTCATTCGAGAGAATATGCTTCGCCGATTCTTCAGCTTTCGCAGACCAAAACCGGATGAGAAGGAAACAGTTGATGAGCTAGGGAAAGAAAACATTGCTCCGAACTCTCAGGTATAAAGCAAAAATTAATTTAAAACATCATAAGTGGCGGGACAGTGGGGGTGATACCGGTCTGAACGGGGATACCCGTCACAAAATTATAATCAGTTACTAGTTATAGCTATCGCTAGGTGCCAACAAGCAAAGATTTTACCTATATATACGCCCGCGCTGTTCAATTTGTTTAGAAATGTCTTGAAATCACCACAACGGACAACGACGCAGGGACGACTCGAAAACACCACCAGGACGGATGGCTTCGCCTGTGTTGTGGCCGAAAGCTTGAGGTTAAAAGCTGCACACGTATTATAGAAAATAGATAAAGCACCAAAGACGCACCTTTTGCTGACTTTTCGTCGATAAAAAACACCACGAGAATGGACGAAGGGTCGACGAACGTCTTTAAATGGCGGGTGGATTCATTTGCAACATACGCGTGTAGCTGTCGAATTTGCTCGCTGGAGATTTTTATTGTTTTTAAGCCTAAAAAACAGCGACGATTGGTTGAAGACGGGATGAGCACGGGAACTCACAAACACTCACGCGGCTCGCGTCTTCGCGAGTCTGATCCTTGGCAATTAGAAACCAATGTGGGCGTGGATCAGGCTTATTTGGTCATCGTGAGTTCGTCGCGTATTTGTCACCGAAATGCATTGGCTGATCATGAGAAGGCATGGAAAAATGCCCCACAGGGAGTACGTAAATTTGACCCCTAGGTGGGTCACCCCTTGAAAATATCGGCTTTCCGTCCTGAAAACCATATGAGGCCATTTATATTCCTTAATGAGACGACGAGCATTTCGCTATCTTTCATTTGTCTTTCCAACCCAACCCACCCCTCTCTCCCCTCCCCGGGAGTTGCATATACCTCTATATGTCAGATTTTCGCTTTTAAAGATGTCCTTTTTTATGATTGCAGACAAACCCGCTGGTGATCTCCAAGACAACCGTGGAAGAAGGCAAAACAAATTCAATTGGCACAACTGAATTAGACACAACAATAAGTAAAGAATCCAAGGACTATGCAGAGAATCAGAATCCTCGCGACAAACCCGACAACAAAACTGTTGACGAAGAACTCTCGCAGAAAGAAAAAGTAATTTCTACTTCAGAGCTACAAAAGAGAATTTCTACACTTTCGGATGTTGAAAGGTATGAGAAGCGAACAACAAAACCGACTTATGCACTATCTTTACTCGATCTCGATTAACCCCACCCATGAATAAAAGACTCCCTGGAATTAACGCTGCACCCAGTCAAAAGAATGCGGCGCTTATATGAGGATTAACTGATAATTGATTGATTGGTAATCTTGACTATTCAGACCCCGGAAACAATTACAATTCCATTTCCGCAGATAAGGCGAGACACTGGAACTTTATACATTTTGCTTTTCTCAAGAAAAGAACTCAGGAGAAACTGTTCGCCGATTGGGCACAATAATACAAAGCATTTTTTGTGCCCAATCAGCAGCCGGCATCCGCTTGAAGTTTTGGAAATAGTTCGGTGAGAGTCGGTACACAGGGGCTCTTTCGCCCGTACTTGAAAATTTTCGTCGCGCCCTTTCTCCCGACACGACTGACTGCCCCTGGGTCTCCGAGGATGAGAAAGGCCGAACTATACCGAACCCGAGAGAGCGGCGGAAATCGAGCCTAAGGGCTTCGCGGCTTCAGAAAGCAGACAGATTCTTGAAAGTAAGAAGTTTCAAACCTTTCTTATCTTTTCCTTTACGTTTCAGTGACGTGAATGAGTGTGAGAAACTCAAAAACGAGGTTTCTAATGTTCTCGAAGAGAGAGACTCGTGTGAAAGTACCAAAGATGAAGAGTCAGATCGCTGTGAAAGCACGATATCTGCTGATGATAAAGATGAAAGTGGTATTGAACAGGATTTTGAACCTACTGGAGATGAGCCAGCTATAAAGTTGAAGCCAAACGATTACAACAACGAACCAGGGACAAAGAACGAGCGCCCGGATAATTCCCTAACCGAAAATGTATCCACAGAACAACTGAACAATGACCTTGAAAGTTCTGCGAAGACAATAGAGAGTCTTCCATCGCCACTGGTTGCTATCAATCTCAGGTCTCACCTAAGACGAAATGATAAAATCAAGTCACCAAATCGAAACTTTAATCGGGTATCGGGCACCATGGCGCATATTTATAAAAGTTGTAAGAGCTCTCCTGAGAAATGCCCAAGTTTCACACCCGTAGCAAAAACAAACAAGCCATATACATCACCTTACAGAACACAATACTCTCGGAGGCCCCTTGCTACTACACACGCATGGCAGCACCGTCGCAACAAGGCCCCTGAAATGTTTGGGGACATTGTCATAAAAGATCGTTACAAAGCAAGAACCCAATTTCCGTCTCCTGTACGAAAAGGTATTTTGAAACATCCGAACGGATCTAGATTTGCTTCAAATGGAGTAAAGCACGCAACAGCAACCAAGAAAAGCAAACTTAGTCCTTCTAAAGGTAGGTTTATATATCAAATATCAGCTAGTAATAACCAAAGGTTACAGAGTGCCGGCGAAAGCAATCGAAGGTCAAAACGCTTTTGCTCCAACGCTGTGCTTTGCGTAAGTTTCACGTGACAGATGGTCAAAAGCACGTGGTCAGATCACGAGTAATAGAAGGTCCAAACTGCGTTCTGTGCCGTTCTGTGCATTCCATACATTGTTGGTGGAAGAATTTGGTGGAAGTCGAAACGAATGCTGGCTACATACCTGCGACGCATGCGTAATAACAGCTTGGAGAATAGGATTGTGGGCTTTTCTTGTAGCCCACAAATATATCAAAAGTGGTAGGGAGGGTGAAACCAACGAACAACTGATTAGTTGTGTAACGAAAAATTGAACAAATCAACATTAGCTGCGTTGTCTTTATTCGGCCAGTGAACAAACAGTGACAATCTGCCGCATGGAGTTTAAAATCACGCTGATCGCACGGGCCAGAATTAGCCTCCGAATAGATTTAACATTGTACCAAATAAGGCTGAAAGTGTCAGTGGGCTTTTAACTCGTTGTTTGAAACGCGAGAGATGCGATCATCAAGCAGTACCATACAGTTTTCTTTGAAAGTTCTGCGATGCTTTATAATAAAAGTGTCGGTAAAACTCATTTCATACGTATCTGCTTGTATGCCGGGTGACATGTTATCTGCATTTCATTTTTGTACTAACTCACTCGGTAAGTCTGTTTTTCAGTCAACCAAGCCCGCTTGTTCCATGTGCTCGTCTGTGATCTTGTTATGTTTGTTGCAGTACAGTGGTAACGTATTGGTTTTGTATGTGTCAATGTTTTTGTTATTGTAACGTTGCCCGCAAAAATCAGAAAGGTGTGTTCATCCTGTTCATCGTTGTCTTTTTCCTCTGTTTTCTATTTAAACTAATTACATTAAAATACAAAATGAACTTTATCACAAGTAGGTTTACTTATACGCAAATAACTCCTTTTTCCACTTAAGCTCTTGGGCATTACGTCACTACATATAACCGTTTGTTTGTTTCTTTCACCAGGAATAAATGAATTAAGTCTACTCGGAGGTTTCAGGCTTTGTTTATGAGCCATCTTATCAATTAATCAGCATTAGTACTAAGCAATGTTAAGGTTTATTCTGGTTATATGGTTGTAAGGTCTTGTAACCAATATATCAACCGGAAGCTGTTTCCGCATGGTCCGTATAGTTTGTAAAAAGAACTATTCTAAAATTATGATATGCCCGGACCGAAAGGCAGGACTTGGAGATTCCCTCTCTGTGTTATCATAATCTGTTTTAATCATTTAGATTATTGATCCCTTTAGCTTGAGAAAACGGCCGACATTTCGCGACGACAACACTGGTTTCCCCGCGAAATACTGTCACGCTGAGAAACGCGCGCGGAAATTCTTTACTGATGAGGCGTCACTACCCAGATCTGGGTAGTGCTTCTGATTGGATGAAGCGAATTTCCCACGCAGCACGACCAATCAGGAAGCGCTATCCATGCAGATCTGGGTAGTGACGTGTCATCAGTATGGAATTTCTGCGGTCGTTCCTTAGTTGTCATTTCACAGGAAAACCAGTGGTGGCGTCGTGAAATCCAGGCTGTTTTTTCAGCCTCAGATCACTTTCGTAAGAATGCCTTTGTTTAGTGTTTAATTTCGAATTTAAGATCGCGTATAAGGTTTACCATGGCTTGCATAGCTTGCATCAAAAGCGGAGGAGGATGAGGAGAAAAAAATGCGAAAGACGAAAAGGGAGAAAAGCGAATGACTAGCTCTTTGTTTCGGAACAAACCTTCCTTCGTTTTGCAGTTTAATGAATGTACTTCTTGTAAATGACTATAAGTAGATGGTGGATGAAAACAAGGGGAGAGAGAAATATCTTTTATCATTGGATGATTGCAAATAACTGAGTAATAAAAACTTTTTGCTATGATTTTACTGACCGAAACCAACATAATGAGGTTCTTTGGGTGCAATTTCATGCAGGAAAAAGAAACTCTACGTCGTCTGACAGCGGGCTCAGCGACGAGGAAGGTTCCAGCGGCGAGGAGCAGAAACGCATGCCTGTCAAAAAGATATTCAGTAACCAGCAGGCATTACGAAAGAAAATCGATGATTTGAATGGAATGCTGAAAACAATGGAACAACAAAAGGCGGAGTTACAGACCGTGCTCAGGATCATAGAGGAATGGTCTGAGGATTTACGGAGCGTGGAGAGGACTAAGTTAGGCGTCCCTTACATAAGAGCTGTTAAGCAAACGCTTGGTAAGTCGGTTTTCATCCAGCCCTCCCCAACCCAAGTTCTGGCTTGAGTGAGAAACGAGCGTTAGCGTTGGCTTAGGGGAGGGGTGGGTGAAGATATTTTCTTCCCTTAAGAGGAAGTCAAGTCCAATCGGTGGATGCCTCTTTTTTATTCTGAATAATAAAAGGGTGATGTTGTACATGAAGTTTTACCACTCTGACCTCGCTATCCCCCATTTTTTTCGTAACATCATCAGGGTTGAGCGCTTACCCGTACGGGCGACTATCTTGGTTTCATATGTACCGAGGGGGTGGGCGACGGCGGTTTTTGTAAGTGGGGGTGGGAGTTGGGGTGGGGTTTTTCTCGCCTTCTCCCAAACTGTCCCCCATCCCTTAAGTAGATTTGACATTCATTCGGAAAATTTGAAACAGCCCGTTCAGCAAAGCGCTCGATGCCGACGATCTTGCGGGAAATAGGGGATTGTGAACAGTTTAGGTATATAGTTATTTGAAAGAATGATACACGACAGTTCTCATTAACTGTTTGTAGTTTCATGGTTTTCTTTTCACTTCAGTACCATGAGGAAATTGGGCGTTTGAACTCCCGCTTCGAAGTATTCACAGTGTTAATTGTATTTTTCTTTTTACAGCTAAACAGCGAGTAGCATTGAGTAGCAAAAAAAGCGATTTCAACAGAAGACTCACGAAGTTGAAAGAAGCTGAGGTTCCATTTAATGAAGAGTTCGGTACTCTGATTCAGCAACTTAGAAAAGAAGTCACTTACGTGGTTCGAGATCAAAGAAAATACAGCGCGAGAAGAGTTGAAAACATTCGACAGCTTCAGGGTAGAGTGATTGGAACTTGTAATGCAATTCTAGCAGTTTATTACGAAGGATAAACATCCAACTGTTGAAGTTTTTGTTTTATTTAAATAGCCTGAAAGATTGCTATCATTGAACTTCTTTTAATGACAATGGACTAATGTTTAAGAGAACTTGAAAATGAAAATGCAACAGAGAGACTTTGTAAGATAAAAATTAGGCCAACTGGTTAGCCTGTGCATAAAACGCCGTACTCAGTGGACACAAGAAAGACCATTGAAGCAAACAACAGAACATGACAAATGGAGTGATTCCTGTGAGATACATTATACTTTACGGTTCAATTTTTAGATTAACAATTTTATATATCTACATGAGTTCTGTGTTAGCGCTGCAGTGCTCTAACAACTTAGCTATGAAGACCCATAACATTGAAAGTAGACCTATTGGCCGAGTTCATCATCTCAACCCGTGAAAGGAATGAAATATGGTCAGCCACATCATCCTTATTCTAAATTTTTAAAATACTTCTCATATACACATTTTAGTCTCACATGTAATATCTGTCTAAACAAGTTATTTGATTAAGATAGTATCTCAAAATTTCTAATAAATCAGTGTTCAATTTTTCTTGATCATTTTATAAACTCCTTGGCCCAATGTTAACTTTTTCAACGCTCTCGCTCTTTCCAAATCTGGAAAGGGGAAAAAAAAGTGTTACGTATTCTGCCCGCTACGGTGACTGCTTCTAAAAAATCTTCTTTCAAAATCCGCGTGCTTGGGGCGTCAGTTTAAAATATCGACGACAATTCCCAATGGTCTGTTTACTAAATAGATTCCATGTTGCTGTTCGTCTGTTCAGTAATGGATCTCTGATGACTTCAAAATGTGGTGAACACAAAGAAGTGGCACACGAGCCACAGGCGAGTGTGTCACTGATCATGACGTTCAAAAGAAAAACGAATCAAAATTACCCATTTCCACTTCGAAAGAAACACCCACACAAGCCTCCTGGAAGCCTTCAACCGTGTTTGCTGATTCAGATGGCAGATGATAATTTCAAACCGATATTCTTGAATCGCCTACGTTTTCGAATACTTTTGCAGTAAAAACTCATTTAAGCAGGCGACATATCTCGAGCACTAAAACCCACGGCCCAAAGCCAGGGGATCAGTACCTTAGACATGCGCACAGCCATATTAGGGACCTTAAGATCCGACGACGGCGACGGCAACGAGAACTTCAAAAATACAATAGGTTTGGTTAGCAAAACAACAATTTTTGCACGTGCATCACGCTTTTTTGTACATTTCTTTGCCGTCACTGCACGACTACAACGTGAAAACGCCTAATTTAATGTTTTACAGAGGAAGTACACAAGCGACAACGAAATTTCCTCTCCCTTTCTGAACTTGGATATGGTTCTTAGGGGTTTAACGTTATTAGGAGGGTTCATCTACTTTTGACAAAGTAAGTGACTTGGAGTAATCGTGATGAAGATTGAAAGAACGCCAATTCACTTTTTCAGCGAAGTTTTGTCTGCCGTCGCCGTTCTCGTATCTTAAGGTCCATATTACCTCGGAGGGGGGGGGGGGGGGGGGAGGCATCAATGGACAGCTGTTTCGCCCTCATTTGAACCCATTGCTACCAAAGGCCGTAAGGGCTCTTACTGTTTTAGTCCTCTTAACAGTACAGTGTGTCCATCCTCTTGTGGAACAACATCGTCCTGGGAAAGAGTTTGCTCGTATAGGGCACTTAAAATTTGGGGGGTGTTCGCGCAACTAGCTGAATTAGCGATGAGGTACCAGGTATCCGAGTTACATCTTGGTATTCTTTATTCTTCACAGCAGCTCATGTTTTTTTCATATACAGCGTCACTTACCGATTTCTACTGAACATAACTACAACATCCATTACTGCACACACCCACAACATAACTAACTGCGCCAAATATTGGCAACTTAAATAGCTTAAATGAAGTTACGTTCGAGCTTGCTGACCATGGGAGTTGCGAACGCTTTTCCTAATGACTTAAACGAATTTTTTGTTGATAAACAAAGTGGTATAACGAAACCTATGAGGTTAATGATGTCAAGTACAAGAAAACCAATGAAAGCTTGACAACTAAACATAAAGGGCTCTACTTTAAACCAAAACAGGAACTCTGATGTAGGTAACAATCAAGGGAAGCGATAATCCCAAAACGTTTCCACTTTAAGGACTGAAACTCAATTTAATATATGACACTTATGTTGAAAAACGCCATAAAAAGGATAATAAAATTGAAAAACTTGTCGATAAAAATACGGACTGATTAACCTTGGTCTACAATTTAATCATAACGAAACCCCAGGTACGAGTGAAACTTCAAGTACAAACATGAAAAACAACTACGTAAGTACCGCGGGTAACAAATCTTCAAAACAACGTACAAAATATTTCACAACAAAATGGTCGAGGAAGAATGAGACGTGCGTTCTGAATTGGGGTCGGTCATTTGATGTTACGTTTGATGAAGGCTGTATGATGACAATGATATAGTTACTCAACGAAGCAGCATCATAAGAGCCCAACTTAAGTGTCCTTGTTGGGGCTTTCCACAAGTTGCTCAGCAACTTTTTGGCAACTTCTCGTATTTCGAGCAACTTTTTTCATTTTGAGCAACTTTTTGCATTCTGAGCAGTTTCTCTTGCTATCTTCTAGTCCTGAGATATCGAAGCAGCTTTTAGTGCTTAAATTGGCCTTTCTTTCATATTTGACAATGTTTTAGTAGACAATTAATGAATTTCTTGTAAAGAAAGGAGCCTAATCCTCCCCCCCTTGGGGCAGATCATGGGCGGATGGTAAAAGTAGCAGCAGTGGTAGGTGAGCGGTTTTTATTGAAAATTCAAAATTGTGGACGAAGAGTCACACTGGCGCACACTCGGCTCATGTGAGCGTCTCGAGTGAAGAAGGTCGTTCAACAATTCTATTGGCTCATTTCATTTTGGTTCTAATTGAGGACAAAGTTATTTAGTAACGCTGCAGAATTGCACAAGAATCCTTAGAAATCTTACTTTTATTGTACAATAATTTGCATACTTTAGCATCAGACCAAACGTTTTTAAAACAAAACTGGATGCAGGGCTGGTACTACGGCAAAGGACTGATTTATTATAGGCCAATATCTAGGCTAACATAATTAGCCTTCCTCAGTGCCAGAGCTATACCGAGAGAAAATTTTGTTGTTGTTTCGAGCAACTTTTGAGCAAATTTCGTGACAAAAAGCAACTTTTGAGCAACTTTTTAAGAAATTACGGAAAACTTTTTGGAAAACCAAGAGCAACTTTTTTGGAAAGCCCTAGTCTTTGTCTTCGAGAATAGCACTTAGAACTACAAGACCTCATCAGTAGCCGTATGCTTAGTTGTTGTTTGAAGACTATTGTGAAGGAGCTGATGGGCTCCTGGGTAATCTAGTTATCTGAGAAATTTTGGTAATCACGTGACCGTACGTCAAACCCGACCTGCCGGTCCGTCCGCACCATAGGGCAAACAACGCTAAATGTCAAACTTTCTATTTAGTGTGGGAGCCTGTAACCTGATATTCCACATCCATGTTGTGGTCAGTTGACAGCTTTCAAAACAGGATATCCCCTGAGTACCACATGACCGCATTGTGGGCTCAGGCGTCGACCCATCAAGGTTGCATTTTTTTGAAAATTCCCAGCTGACAAGTGGAGAACTTGTCAGTGTTCATGCGTGGGGCCAGCTCTCTCCTCGGAAGAGGCCTCTTTGTGTCGTAGGACTGATTGAAGCTGCTGTCTGGGGCAGGAGCCCACACTAGGCTGGAGAGAAAAAGTAAGAGCAGGCGCGCGAGTTCCTCCGCGCGCTTTCTATTTTTATTGGGATACCCAGCGGGACAGCGGGAGCCTCTGCGGAGGAGAGAGGGACACTATTTAAAGATCGCCCCTGTCCATTCAAAAAAGATCCTTCTTTTTTATTTCGCACCTTTTTTCGCGCTAAGTTGTTCACCGAGTGAGACTGGGTCGAAAAAGCCACAGTGGCCATAGCAACCGCCGAACGCGAACATTGCCGTCCATTTTGGAATGCTATCAAGAAGGATCGAATGTTTATAATCGTTCTTAGTTCTTAATCGAATTTTATTACAATCAAGGAAGTATAGCCTTATATGATGAGATTTTCAGTGCATCAATGAAAGCGTGTCTTCGTTCACGAGATGGAAGTTGCCTACATCAGCTCCGGCACCCAATCACAACAATAGGATGTGAAGGCAGCGCCAGCGATGTGATTATTCAGGTTAGTAACGATTATCTAATAATTATTATGACCTCTGTTAGTTTTTCAAAATTAGAATAACGTCAAGACATTTCGATAGAGCAGTGATAACTCTCGCGAAACTACAACCGTCTTATTTATTGACTGAATCTGTCCGTATACTTTGAAAAGTTTCGGAACTAAATAAGCTTCGTTTTCTTTGCTATTCAATAAGCTTGCTAATTAAGATTAGTTAAACAGATATCAGGTTCGAAATTGTCTTCAAACAAACTTCCATAGTTATTTTTCAATAACTGTGAATCACCTCGATATAGGTGTGTGTGTTAAATTTTCTTTAGGGTTTTTGATCACACTGAAGAGTAGTAACTGGTAGCTCCGATTGTTGTTACCCCTCGGATACAAATTACACACAATTGGAAACACTACTTAAATCTTCAATATCAATTCACAGTACAGTACTTCTGTCAAGAGCTCTTATTAAAGATGGCAAGAATATTCAACTTCAATTCAATTTATTTATTTCCCACTTCAAAATCTTACCAACCTTATTAGTCCTAACTTGACCAGTTATTTAGTTTACATCACATGATTCGGTGAAACCTCCTTGATATGGACACCAAAAGGACGCGGAATCTAGTGTCATATTGAAGAGGTTGGAATTTTCTATTACTTGTAAAATCTATTCTCAGCTAAGACTACAGAATTTTCTCTGTATGCTATGCATAGTTAGGGCCAGGTAACATGGAAAAATTCTGAATCAAACTACAGTGTGGGTTGAACACTGGCTTATATTACTAACCAGAGTTCACGTACAACAACAATAATATTAATAATCTGGAATGAGGGTGCATTACTCCCAAAAGGATTGTTGGGTGATAAGGTAAAAAGAGGAAAATCAGGAATGTCCATATATCAGTCATGGCACAAAAGGAGGGGGACTTTAGGGGTGGGGGGTACCCAATGCCGTACCATAAGAAAAATTGGCAAATACTGAAATACCGTGTCGAAAATCAATGAAATGCCGATACCGCATATATGATCAGTTACACTTACCTACAGTCGTATCCATCTCATGTGTTTGTTTATCTCAAGCATGTATGTGTTACAAGTCAAATTTAATTTCAGGTTAAGTTTTTTTAACCTTGGTTGATTCTCAATTTCCTGTGTCTCCTAGCCCTAATTCGTGACTAATTAGGGCTAGGAGGCAAAGAAAATTGAGAATCAACCTACAATCATGAACAAAAGTCTTGGGACACTTTTGCATTTCTGGGCATTTTCCAATTTACACAGGTCTAACCCCTCCCCTCACCCCACAAACAATGTTGGATGCATGTATCCAGAATTTTTTCTGTGTTATAACTTTGTATAGCGTGGGGGGAGGGAGAACTGCAAGAACATTTCAAAAATGATGCAGTGTTTTAAGAGGGAACCGAGAAATGACAGAAAAATATGAATATTGCAGTACTGTACATGTACAGTACCACAAATGATCCTCAGAGACCGCAAATGATCCCCAAAATTGACTGCAAATGATCCTCGACCACAAGTGATCCCAAAGTTGACCGCAAATGATCCAGAAAAAAATAGGAATGACTTGGACTCAAGTTAGCGGATCATCGTGTCGATTTTATCATTATTACAAAAAGTCAGATAATTTAAAAACTAAATTTTACTTCTCAAATAAATACATGAATAAAAACTAAGTGAAAAAAGTCATTCAAGTGTAAAAACGAAGTCGGTAACTACCGCTTACTCCCGCTTTGCATTTCTGATTACCAGGTTTACATTCCTGGTAACTCTCTCTAGCAAAGGCACAACAAATGAATTATGTACATATAAGCATCAATATAACTATTCACAACATGTTCATGAGCTGTAAATAGACCTAAACCTGAGTGTGGACATTGATAAGTTCGGGGGCATTTTGACTTGTGTTTATGTTAAATCATGTCTTGTTTCTAATGGGCACCTACGTTATGAACAAATGTCTTGTTGTTTATCACGTAAAATTAACACTTCAGAGAAAAATCAAAATGAAATATTCTGAAATTAACTTCACACTTCCAAAAGATCAGTAAATTAGTCAATAAAGCTGTTGTTATGTAGAGGGTGCCCAGCTTTGTATTCCTCAGCACTTGGACAAGTTGAGCTTCTAGGCATTAAAAGAACTATAGAGTTTTTTCTGCGTAACATCCTGCCTGTCTTAAATTTTTCAGCTACGAAACATTCTTGAAAGAAAATTGAAGCAATTGACAAAGAAAGAAGTATACAGTTAATACCATATCCTTTTCAGATTTATTCCATTTTTTTCTGCCTTGTATAAATTGACCTGAGATGTATTATAGCATCCTCTATCCCCTTTTCTTTAGAAGGCGACAGAAAAAGGTTCCTTTTTTATAACCAGTCCTTTTTGTAATCAGTCCCATAAAATCCATTCCATTCCTCAAGTTTTCACGAGATCATTTGCAGTCGACTTTGGGGATCACTTGCGGTCGAGGATCTGCACTTGCAGTCCATTTTGGGGATCATTTGCGGTCTTGGGATCATTTGCGGTTGGGGATCATTTGTGGTCTTGGGATCATTTGTGGTACTGTACAGTACTGTCCCAGGACTTTGGTCCAGGATTGTAAGTTAATTCAAAATTAACCTGAAATCAAATTTGACCCATAACAGATACACCTGCAATCAACCTCAGCTATTGCGAGAAAACGTGGGAAGATCGACCTTGAACTGATCAATGCCCTACCACTTTCGTCATAGATTAACCACCAGATTGTTTAATTATTTACCATTAGGTCTAAAGCCTTAAAATATTGAACAGCATTAGAGATAAAAATTTGAATTACCTAAATACCGTTTGAAGAAAAGCTCAATACCTTAACCCGCCTCCATGTGCCCCCCCAAAAGCCATGACAAAAACTTAACTTCTTTTTAAAAAATGTAATCAATTAAATTCTCTGCATATTTACTAGGTTATTTTAATGATAAGTATTAGTTAAGCTAGTTGCACTATTCAACAATGAAAAATTGTGAAAGAGGTAGGTTAAGCTAGTTGCATTGTAATATCTAAGATTTGGGGACCAGTGATTAAGCTAGTTATTGGTCTAAAATTCAATTGTTACACAATGCAGGATAGGCTTAGTCTGTTAAGTGTAACTTTTAGCAGATGAGCTTTCTTATTCTTTCATCAAATAAATTTCCTAAAGTAACATAGGAGCTGGTCTGGGCCGGGTTGTTTAAAGCTGGGTTAAGACACCCCAGGGTTAGTGCGAAAATTTGAATTCAGATATGAAAGTTTAAAAGCTCAATAAGTTAATTTACATGTTGTTTATTTTGTCTATATATACAATTTGACGATTGGATGCTCTGAAATGAACACAGAAAACTATCTGACAATGCTTTTGAACAAAGATAAAGAAACCTGGATTAAGATTTAACCCCAGATAAGTGCTAATAGGGGCTAATTGTCTGGTAGATGGCATGAGTAGTCTGACATTTGTATACTGTAAAATTCCGAAAATAAGCCCCTCCATGTACAAATATAAGCCCCCACGGAGGCTTGTGCTTGGAAATTGCCCTCAAATACAAAGTAAAACAAAGCAAAAATGGTCAATTTCCTTCCAACTATGAGCTAGCCCAATCGATTTTGAAATGCAAATTTCCATCCATACATAAGCCCCTCCGAATATAAGCCCCTCAAAAAGGGCCTTTGAAAAAGATAAGCCCCGGGGCTTATTTTCGGAATTTTACGGTATTTTTGATAAAAAAAAATCTGCAATAGATAGGTGTTTGTCAGGAGAGGTTTCTCTGTATTAACGCTGCGCCCTTAAAACTCAAAATTATTTTCCCATACAAATTCTCCCAACTGATCTCCATACAATTTGTAAAAGAGTCACTTGGACAAAATTTGATAAAGAATCATTAAGCATTTTCTCTTTTGTGATTATTTTATTAATTCTGATAATTTATCTTCTCTTGATAATTATACATTAATTTTGTGGTGAAAAGATTGTTGTTGGTCACTCTTTAGCCTGCGAAAACATCCGTTTCTCCTCGCTCTTCGCCGCTGCCAGGGGATGTTTCGTGCGGAGGAATGTCTGTGACTCAGCGACAGAAATTCCATACTGATGACGTAAAATCTGTCCAGAATCCGGTCAGAATTAAGCGCTGATTGGTTGAAGGAGAAGTTACATTGTTCTAGCTATTGTTTACGAATGATAGACAAAAGACAAAAGGCCACAAAGGTCAAATGTAAAAGCGAAGAGTCTCTAACAAAACAAGTCAATATTTGTGGAAATATAGTCTTCTCTATATAACAGGTATCTGAGTTTTGCTGGATCAAGCTCGTTGGCAGATGAACACAACACTTTACCAAAATCGTCCAGAAGACTCGCAAAATTGGAAAATTTATTTTGGACCCCATGACTACCGCATTTATTATGTAAACATTGATTTGCATCATCAGTATGGAATTTCTGCTGCTTAGCCGCAGATGTTTCTCCGCCGACCGCAGTGGCAAAGAGAGATGAGAAACGGATGTTTTTGCAAGTCACTCTTTGTTTTTATTTATTAATAAATAATAATTATTTTATGACAAATGATTTGTAACTTCCAGGTGCCCAGTTGCTTGGTATGGAAGGCAATGAAATTGCCAGTGTATTTTACCTTTTTCCTTTATTTTTGATCATAGTGTTCTAACGTGGAGCGGCAGCATGCCGTTATAGAATACAATGAGGCAGAGGGCTGTTTTGTGGTTCAAGATCTAAACTCAGCTCATGGTACTTATGTCAATGACTGTCGTGTACAGAATGCAGCTGTGAGACTTGCCTCCGGAGATGTAATAAGGTTTGGATATGGTATCCTTTTAAAAATGACAACAGCAGTAAAAGAAAGTGACTCTGGTGGGTGTAGTCCTATTTAATGCCTCAATATGACTGTTGTTGACAGTGACTGATGTTTCTACAACCTTAAGTCATAGTCAGAGTCAAAGTGAGTTGTATCTTTTCAGTTGATAATATTTGATATTTTGCTCAATATAGTTAAGACCAGTTAAATGAGTTTACAGTGCGTACCTTGTATTTGATTACAGAACTTTCTTAACATGCATACAACTAAACAGGAAATGCAGGTTTTGAATTTCTTGTTGATTCATCCTCAACACTTCATTACCCATCCTTGGGTCTGTCTAAGCCATGGGAATCATACAGACTCCGTGTTCTGTCTTCACCAATGGCAACATCACAGTCAGGTGGAGTGATCACCTCCCTTCCTTATATCAACACTGTGACACCAGTGAGTACTGATAGTGTACCACTGTATACAAGCACTGAACCAGTCAGTTTGCCTGGAACTGGTGGCTCTGTGTCAGAAATAAGAGGCTCATCTGATCCAAAGGTTAGTATAAGTTTTTCTGAATGCCAGCATGCAGAGAAAGTCATGTCTGATAGCTTGGGGCTAGTAGATTTTGCAATCAGTCTAGTGTATATTTCTGTTCTTAACTTGCTTGACAGGTAAGTGAAGATTTTTGGTAAAATTGAAATTAAAAAAAAGGTAGATTTTTCAGTTGGTGACACACTCAGGCAGCTCGAAAGAAGGCCACTAAACTGGGTTCGTGTGACAAACATATTGCATACTGCTTGGACTAGAATATTGATGTGTGCTTGTGTGCAATGATAGAAATGTGATGGCGAATTTTAAGCCTCATGGTGTATATACGGTACACGTCAAAATTAAATCCGGGTTAAAATTTTTTAACCTGGGTTGATTTTCAGTTTCCTCTGTCTCCTAGACCATGCTCTACAACTACAGTCTGTAGGCTACACTAGGAGACTCATGGGATCTAAGGCTACTAGACTAGGTTCTCCCACAAATCTTCTTACCTCTCTGGCAGGATTTGCTTATTGTAGTGTGGTTGTTTGTCAGGCTAATGTTTTGCCACATCCTCCTCTGAGATCTCGCCCAACAAGTGCTGGTGCTACCAGGACTCGACCCGGCTCTGCCGGCAGGGAAAGGATACCTGGTCCTCCTGTTGCTAGAGGTAACTATCATCATCATCGGCATTATCATTATGATTATCATCGGTGGCCTTTTCAGTTGGGATGCTGTGAATAATAATATTATTCCATGCATTCTGTCCAACATTGTGTTTTCAAAGTCCTCCCTGTCAATTCTGGAATTCCTTGAGATCATATCTGGGAATGAACATGGCGACTTGGTTTCCATAGAGTGTTTTCACTCACGTGGCCAGGGTCTATGCAAATTTATTGGAACAAAAGAAATCGTTTGCATAAGAAAAGAGTCTGAGTTTATCTCCCACAGGATTGGTTTGGGACACCAACATGGTCGCCGTTTCATTGTTTTGCATGGGACACCAATATGGCCGCCGTGATGTCATGTGAAAACGCTCTATAGAAGAAGGGATTGAATGATCACCCCCTATAACTATAATATACAATGGTATATGATAGTGTAAAATACAGGGGAAAGCAGTAAATACCAAGAAATGTTTGAGTGAAGTTGGGCAGCCAAGAAGAATATTACATTTTCATTAGCAAGAAGTTTAATCCAAAAGTAAGAAATGAGAGGAAATGGGGTTTTCAGGAGAATGTTCACCAAAAATGGTACACTCCCCTACTACAGTGAAACCTCTATTAAGTGGACACCTTAGTAATAATAGTAGAAAAAAGGGTAAATGACTTTGCACATTTTGATCTGGAATCTGGAATGGTTTTTGAGGGAACTTACCGGAGTATATATGAATCAACGTATTTGTCATTTTAATTCCAAATGAACAAGAAAGCAAGATAGAACAAGATAATATGTGAATTTGAAATGGATTTTAAATAAATCTGAGTAATTTATGGTCTGAAAATGGGTCTGGCTTTTGGAGGCCAGGTCTGAAAACATGTGTGGATAATGAAATTTTTTGGTCTGAAATAGGGTCACGGTTTTGAGAAGCGGGCAGCACATTGTCACCAAGATTTCTCAGGAATACTCCGCTGGGGGAGGAAGGCAAGATAGAAGGGGTGGGAGCCAGTAATGCAAGGTGTGGGAGGCAGGACGTTTTGCACCCCCCCCCCTCCCCCCGCTAATAATGTGGAGACTTTCATGTGAATTGTCTTCTAAATTTACAGGTGGATGGATTAATGGTCTGGTGCAGACAACAGGGGAGCAAAGCATTCAAGATCTGGTAAGCTTCTTTAGCTGCAGTAAAATTTATTGTCTCAAAACCTTCTTTTAGTGGAGGGTTGATGGTATGTAATCTGGGGAGCCAAGCCCGAGGGGGGGGGGGGGGTACTCCCTATGATGACCTATGCGGGGAGGCGCCTCCCAGGCTTCAGGTAAATGAAAGGGTAGGATTTCACTCTTGACGTGTATAAAAGGGTAGGGTAATCTGTCATTTTGGTCTGTGAATGGGCCCAAAAGATCTAACAGATGAATTTTATGGCTTTATAAAGTCAAAAAATATGGTTTATTTTTATGATTGATACCTATTTAAAGACAGTGCAGTTAAAAGGGATGCAAACTTTTAACTTTTTGTCAATAGAGGGTATACAAAAAGGGTACCTTTTTTGTGAAAAATGGTATATAAAAGGTTAAGGGGTTGGACCCCGGAGTGGAGCCCCCCCCGTATAAACATTTGTTCAGTACCTCCTCCTGGGAAGTAGAGCTATGAGATATTTAGAATGGTTTTTGGGGAGGGCGCGGATGCCATAGTAATATTATGCTGCATGATAGGCTCATTTATCGTTTAAATTGTCTCACAAAGTTCTTTGTTATTGATTGCTTTGTTTCGACTGCATACTGCTGGTCAGGTGATGGTGTCGAGTTAGGACCATTAATAATGTTACTAATGTATATCATAATTGCTTCAGCTTGGTGCATTATGGAAGCCGCAAATTTTGTTTACTGAATATTTTTCAGGACAAAGGCTTAGCAAGGACACTTTTTAGACCTTGAAATTTATCCTTTTTTACATCGTTTTGGATTCTCAGTTTTTAGTGTAAATAATTGAATCAATTTTGTCTGCTTACTTTTCCGACCAAATACCCTCGAAAATTGTTGTGTCACAACTTACCAAATCTTATCCTTATCTTGTGTCATAGTTTGTTTTGTTTGTTGCTTTTTTTTTTCCAGGAGGAGCGTCTGTTACGCATGGGGGATGAACTCAGCCGACTAGCTTCATACGAAGCAGAGTGTCATCGTAAAGATGGCGTCATTGCAGCTCTGAGAGATGAGGTTGTTGATCTGAAAGGAGCTCTTCAGTCACGTGGCAATTTCAGGTACATTTGCCCTTGTTAATGTCTTCTTAAGACAGTGGTTAGCTTGTTCCAGGCTCCGAGATAGTCGGGTCTGTGAGAAACCGCGAACACGAAAGTAAAACTGAAAAAATAACCGTTTTCCAGATCATGCGCTCATATTTTCGCATGCCTGTCATTTACGCGTCATTCTTACTATCTGAGAGCCTGGAACAGGTTAGACAGTGGTCCGCCTATGATGAAGGTTTTCCATTAGGGGGTGTTTACATGAGAAAACTCGCACCGGTGCGAGTTTCATACCGACATGACTTTTTGATTTCGTATCGCGTTTACATGATGACTGGGTTATTTCACATCTCGTTATTTGAAGGTACACTTCATGTTGATAAAATGCACATATGATTCAAAATCGCGAACATTACGCATGCGCTACCCGTTCCAGTCTACCGGCAGACCGATTTCACACCGAAACGGGTGGTCGTTTCGTGTTTACATGATACCGTTGCGAGATTTCGTACCGGAGTGAAATTCTCGCCCCGGTGCGACAACCGGAGTGAACTCACGCCGGGGCGACTCGCGCCGGCATGACTTTTTGTGGTGGTATCATGTAAACAAATGTAGAGCCATGAGAGGGAACGGGAGTGAACTCGCCGCGGCGCGAAAGTCGCCCTGGTGTCATGTAAACACCCCCTTAATGAAAAACAAGCTCGTGTGCGGTTTTTAATACAGATTTTATTGCAATTTGTTCTACTGAAATAGCCTTTACAAATTTGTTGAAAATGTACATCAGTAACCATGGTCGTGATATCTTGTCGGGTTGAAAGTGGTTCGTTGCTTGTAGTCAATGAAGTAATTGACAACTGATTCAACTTGGCAACAAAAGAACGAAAACAGCTAACGCTGCTTATGTCGAATTGGTAACCGCATTTGACATGCAGTGACGCATACCGTAATGCACATCTTTTGTTTTCAATTCTGGTGTGTCGTTCTAGTCAAGAATAAAGTGACTGATTTGGTAATAAAAATTGACTTTTGGAGTCCTTCTTTAAAGATGTTTTACTTATATTAAAACGCGGTTTCTATTATAACAGGAGACACTATTCCTACCACACTGACTACTGCCAGTTTACGGTCGCTAGATTCCAGAATTATTCTCTCTTGATTCAGCAAAAAATGGTTAATTCTAAGGTCACTAACAAAGCAACAAGAAACTTCTCAGTCATGAATAATCGTCCTCTCTAGTAGGAATAGAAATTGCAGATTTTAAGTTAACGTAGGGTACTGAAGACGGAATTGCATTAGTCATTCTCGTACAGTTGTCGCTCAGGTTTGTGTGCAAAGAAATATCTGTGTGAAAAATCTAAAACTCCGTCAGACCGTGTTGGATCGAGTATGGTCTTCTTTAGGGATGAAATAAAGCTTGAGCCACTCTCATATTAGTCCTTAGTTAATAGGGGGTTTGAAGGAGCCACTGAGGAGATGTACCACAAAATTTATGAAAATTCAAACAGTAAGAAATGCCACCAAATCGAGTGAAACATCAAAGATAACCCCTCAAAACATTGAAAAAAGGTACAAGTAACAAGGCAAATATAAAAGAAGACTAGGACGGACAAAGTTTGAGAAGATTGAAACAGATTGCAGTTCTTGGTTTTGAAAACTTATTAGCCTGGCAGTTCTTCAAAGTTGTTTGCAGCGCATACTGCTTAGAAGGCATGGTTGTTTGACAAGAAGTTGTAAGTTTGTCATTTAAAAGTAATTTCTTTGCTAACGTTAAGTTTCATAGCGCGTTAGGATCCGTAACTTGCAATATTGGCAAAATGAACTAAAACCGCCTCTCCCAGAAAACGCAGTGAAAAGAACCAAAACAACGACTCGTCGGGTTTATTAAACTTTTTGGTACGTTTGTAACCGCTCACGGCTTACTGCACGACAACAACGTGACATTCTCTAATGCAACGTTTTATGGGGTATTTACCCGTAAGCTGAACATTCGGTAAGGAATTCTACTCTTGTTAAAGTCACCTGCATGTGACATATTGAACAAGTTGGAAAAATCCGGTGGCAATTCGATGTTTGATGATTTGATTGTTTTTTTTTCTGGCTTCGCCTTTGTGATTGCTAAGAGATTGCAAAGCCGCTTTTGATCACTTTAAACAATCAAATATGCTGTTTAAGATCGTTTTACGACCATTATGTGATGCTTTCTATTGTAACTATCATCAGAGCTGGAGGAGAGGATTCAGCGTTTTCTAATGCAAGTATAATTCATCAGCTTCGTGAGCAAGTATCGCAGTTACAAGCGATTGTGCAAGAGAAGGAAGAAAACGAGAAGGCAGCAGCGCAGAAACTAGCGATGTACCAGAATCAACTGCACGCCAAAAACAATGAAGTTGCTACTTTAAAGGACCAATTGCAGGCACAGGTTTGTCCTAAATATTGCTGCCAGTGGAGATACTCTCCGTGATACCTATACGGGGAGGCCCCGCCCGAAAGGGCGGGGGGGGGGGGGGGGAGGCTGTTTTCAGGCTTCGGGTACATGTACCGGGTAAGGATTTCGTGGAGTCGAAGTTTATGAAAGGGTAGCGAAAATAGTCCCTTTTATAGGTGTTTAGAAGGGGCTTTAACTTGAGTATTTCGTGCCGACGCATCTTACAGCCGTATTAATTTTATTTATTAAACGCTACGCAAGAAGACTAACTGATAGTAGGTATGAGATAGTAGAGTATTAATTATAGCTGGAGTGTGGTGAAACAGGGAATGATTACAAGCAGAATATTTTCAGTCTGCCTGTTGCTTTATGTGCTCCAAACGCTACCAACCGGAATTTTACCTTAACTTACCTTGAAAAATTACACAGAGAGCAGGCTTACTGCAGTAAATTTAAGGGGAGAAATTTTTTTTTCAATGAGGTAGGAAGGATTAGCGCATTTGCTTAGTACGCGGCCTTCTGTGCGGGGGGTCCTGAGTTCAATTCCCAGGTGTGAGTACAAATCCTTCTTTCGACTTCTTTCCTTTCCGTGCAGCTTTAAGTAGCTTTAAATACGTGTAAAACGGATCACTGATGGAGAGAGGGCGGATATAATGAGCGCACCGTCGGCCTCAGGTTTGTTAGCGTGGATTTCCACTGTCGCGTAATTTTTCCGTGCGAACGCGCGTAAATAAAATAGAGACAATGTATGGAAGGTCACGCGTAAACGTAAAAGTTGAACCTCGCTCAACTTTCTCGTTTACGCCTGCCCTTCCATTCCTTGCCTCTATTTCATCTACGCGCGTAAATTTTACGTGCGTTCGCACAGAAACATTATGCGACAGTGAAAATCAACTCTTAGTCAGATGACTATTTCGAGCTACCGGCATAAAATAAGCACGCTTGGAAATTTTTGCTTCAATTCGGGCCAACTTTTTTCGGGACCGTGCGAAGACTGGTTCCTAACAAAGACAAATTCAAGATGGCGACGTGAAGCCAGACGAACTAAGGCTGACTATAACGGCATTGAAGAGCCGTGAAAACATTAGGAATTGCAATTTCAAACCAATAAATGAAATGAACACAAGTTAAACTATTCATACAGTAATGTTTCAGCTCAGTAGACATCATGTCATTTAGAGCAGCAGCTCTGTTATGTATATCGATTGTCGTCCTAATTATCGATCTCTTTAGTAACAACTAAGTTTCAAAATGCCTTCTTTAAGAACTTCGCTTCGATAAGTTTAACTTACCTTCATTAAGAAATTTGAAGGGACGCCTTTCTTGTTTGGTGGGGGTGTTTTAATGTCAAAGAAGAGACCTCAAATACACTTGAACGTGGCTGAACTGGTGTTGTTTGACGATGACATGATGTATTATTGTAACTTCCCACTTTTCAACGAACAAAATTCCTCGCTGTTTATTATTATCTGCCACGAAGGTTAGCATTTTGTCTTGACAATTCACGAAGTAGAAATCGCTTTACTGAGAATAGGACAACCTCGGAGCGGAGGAGTGATTTTCTTGCTTCTCGCAAGTCATCCAAAACCTGTTAGTTCATCCATTAACAAGCGTGATGTGAACCTGATTGACCTAAAAATAGTATTTTTTTTGTAAGAAAAATTCACGTGCGTAAGCTCCAAACTTAAGCAACTAAAGCATCAAAACAAAGGATAAATACCTTCTTCATGTTTTCCTCGTTTCCGTTTTTGAGATATGGGCACCAAACAGCAGATATAAAACCTTTTCCAAAGCTTACTTCAGCCAGACTTTTCTCTCAAGAACCTCGCAAGAAACTCTCTCTTCGCCGACATAAAGCTAGTCTCAAAATATTCGAAGACAAGGCATGCAAGGTACCGATAAAAAGCTCTTTCTTCGTAGCTTTTATCGTGCTAGTCAAAACATTGTTTATTAGTACCAGTTCTCTCTCACATGGCGATAAAGCCTGACCGATTTTCGCTCTTGGCGGGCCGGCGATATGGCCGCGCAGAATTTCAAAGAAGAGGACTGGGGAAACGGGGACACGAAACTTGGCCAAAATTGGCACAAAAATTTCCAAGCGTGAAGGACTCTTCACCTTTACCTTAACCTTTAACTGTTTATTGAGTGAGGCGCTTGTTTATGTATTTTGATTTCCTGAAGTAAGTTTCCCTCAACAACTTGGAAAACGTTCTATTTTAAATAGAGTTTTACTGTAAAAGCTTATGGAAGTTGGATATTTTTGGTTATTATTCACAGCCTAAGGCTTCCGCTTGGGTTAAAACGGACCCAAACGCAACCACAAACAAGTTCGCATCGTTACGCACTGACATCGCTGAGAAGGAGCGAAGAATTGCTCAACTATCCAACGAAAATGAAAAGCTAAACAAGCAAAAAATGCAGTCCACGACACTGCTGAACGGGTTACAGAGAGAAAACTCTGCAAAGGACGCCTTAGTGCATCAGGCGAAGAGAGAGATTGAAAAACTTAAGAAGGAACTACATGAAAAGGATTCAACAATTTCCAGCTTGTCGACGAAGGTTAGATATAATACACGATACTAATGTTGCCTTAACCTCAAAGATAATTTTAATCGTAGCCTGCGAAACAGTCGTCTCTCAACACTACTCCCCCTTCGTTGGGAAGTTTCGAGAGGCGCCCTCAGCTACATGGAGAAGCCGCTAGCAAGCTCTCCATTTCTGGAGGGAACAAAGCCAGCCTCGAGGGACTCGCGACTCCACCAAATGGCCATGGCGAGCTTCTTTACAGGCTACAACGGGAAACGATTACTTTTTCCGCGTTACACGTTTTTCGAGATCCGGGATTTGCCTTATTTGAATCTCGGGATCCGGGATTTTCCTTATGTGAATCTCGAGATTCGGGATTTGCCTTATTTGAGGGCCAGGATTCGGAATCGTTTTAAAGCAAAATAGGGGCTGAGATATGCACGGGATGCTAGTCTCCCTCACAGCCGCTCCTAGTGTAGGCAAAATCCTTTCTCAGGTTAAACCATAAAAGATAATGCAAAGATATGTGGTGATTTGAGTTCAAATAGACACCTTTAAACTGCCAACAGCTGTCTTATATGAAACTTTATAAAATCAGCCTGCGAGCAAGCTTTTCATTTTGTGTGGCGAGCGAGCACGTGTGAGGCAGAGGAAAGTAAAGCCCTCGTTTCTTTCTTCAACCTACTCTCTCTTGTCTCCTGTCGTGTGTCGCGTGCATGTGGCTTCAAACAATGTAACTCGACTGAAAAGCTTGCTCGCATGCAGAGTAACACTCCACAGAAGAGCCACTTGTTCAATCAGTCGACGACACGTTAGGGAGTTTCAGTAGAGGCGTTTTGAGCGACGCACGTCAATCGGAAGTAAGGCCGGCTGTTTCCCTGTAAATACCTTGACGCCACCAGATTTGTATTGCTAAGTGTTTTAACTCTTATAGAGACAATTTGCCCTAAAATTTGGTTGAGGCCACTCGCCAAAAGGCAAAAATGCTACTTCCGGTTGACGTTCATCGTTTAAAAATGTCTTATCTTAAGCTGACTATTGAACCGTTGGAACTAAAGCTACACTGAAGGGAGCTTAAACAACTACGACGGCGACGGCTACCAAAACATCACTTAAAAAGTGAATTCGCGTGGCTGTAAACTTTATCGCGCTTATTCCATCTCGTTCAATTCGTCAAATATTGGCAAATTTTCCTGGAGTTGAACTCTAAAAGACTGTATCGAAGTTCAGAGAAAGAAAAAGAAGGTCGTCGTCTTGTGTTCACGTCCTCCACAAAACGTGAAATTATAGTAAGGTTCACGTCGTATACGTAGTCGTCCAATGATTAATCTAAACCTATTGCTTTTTTGCCGTTCTCGTTGACGTCGCCGTCGTCGTTGCTTACGCTCCCTTATATGTCACTAAAAACGACAACATTTAGTGTCAAAGTGCGGCCCAATCTCCTCTTAACATCCTGTACATATAGTGTTTTTCACTTAAGGATTAATAAATATGTACAAACTGTATGTAACGTTCAAGTTTTCTTTCTCTTATTTTCAGCTGGGAAGGCAGAAGGCCGCTAAAGAAGTGGAGAAAGAGGCACAAAAATTAGAACAAGAGCTTTATGCAACAAAAGGGGTAAGAATTGAGTGATACCCTCTGATTGAGCCTTGTAGTTGTAGTTATTTTTATTTATTTAATCTTTACCGGATAGGCCACAGTAGATAGACTTTGATGAGTTTCTCGCTGGCTTTCAACCTATTACTCCCCCCCCCCCCACACAAAAAAATGTTTTTCATAACTTCCTATAATTCTCTCTGTATGTCAGTTTGAAATCAGCGCGCGTATTAGACTGAACTCGGCTCTCATAGTGCGTTGGCTTAGAGTTTTTTTGGCTGCCTTGAGCAAAGTTTTCCGGAAGGCATCATTTAAGCTTTATGAAGAAACAATTCTCACGTCTGGCAAAGTCTGCTGCGTCCAATATCTTCTGGTATTTCGTCTCGTTTCGGGCTACGCGGGTGAAAAACTGATCCCGGGTTTGAGACGGAGTAACTGGATATTGCGAGCTTTGTTGTTGGCAGTACCAAGTCTTTGGCCTCACAAACTAGGTTCTAGGGTTGAAATCTATTCGGCAAGAAGAAAATTCATGCTGATTTCTGACCAGGCCAAAGACTTAGTAAAAAATTGTGTGGAAGACGGGGGCAGGATGTCTCCTTTTCATCCGCTGGTTTACATCCGGGATCTTAAATAAATCGACTGTCAGTGAGTCGAGAAAAGTTCCATGTGACGATCTATGTTGAGAAAGCGAGAGTTTTACCGAGTAATTTGACGATGTTTCGCCCGTATGAGTGGTCTTAGGAAGTGTTGTGATTGCCGCGAAAGTCATTTATTGTGTGATTTACCGAAAGTGTTGACATACGAATCTCAGGTATGTGCGGTTGAACTCGTGTTACTAGAATACTTTGTGTCAAGCATAAAAACGCTTCGCGAGTGTTTAGTTTAGATGATTTTTGGGAAAAATTTCCGTATAACCCCATACATTAATTATGCATTCTGTGTCATTAATTATGCATCGCCCTTATTGTCTTCTAAGACAATGGCGAATTCCCCAGAGTATTGCATATATACATCGGTAATAAATACTTACTGCGTTAATAAAAGAGGATTTCAATTTCTGTCTTTTTTTTTATCTTTTTCTACCCCTCTCTTTCTCTTTTTCCCCTCTCATTCACCGACCACTTTCTCCAGCCCCCCCGGTTTCCTTTTTCCTTTTTTTTCTCGGTAGACAGTGAGATTTGAACCAACGCTTCCCTGTAGCTCTGGCGTACCTGTCTCTCGGCTATACCACTAGACTACGACGACTTGTTGAGATTTCCTGGTCAAAAAATTGATATCTTTTTGCGTGCTTAAGTTCAAATATACATAACAAAAGAACTGAAATGTGTATTCATGTAAATTATTCACGCTTTTGCTTGTAACATATCCACGAAAACATGCATCTCTTCAGGCAATAACAAGCACGCACAGGCTTCACAAACACTCCTCTCTTGTGTTACACTTGTCAGGGACTAAGTCAACTTTGATGTTTAGTATAGCTCAACGAAACTTTTAAAACGCTCTCCAGAATACTGGTGGATCATAACCGCGACCGGTATATAGAGTGGTGTAAGGAAGAATCAAGCAGCCCTCACAACTTCTGTTAAATGTGCAAGAGCTTAGCTTTGGGAGCGGACTTAAATAGAAGTGCTTCACTCAGTTTCCTAACCCTAATAACTAAACTTCAGGATCATTCGGCGTTTTTCAAAAAATACCCCAGCCGTTGTCCAAGAAGAGCAGGAATAACGGAACTCAGTTTGACCATGATTCGTGCTCAAATTTTGGAGGTGTACAAACGTGATGAGCGACGAGTATGGGTCATATGAATATCGACAAGAGGAGGGCTAGGAACAGCCCAAGCTTGGTAAAATACATCCAGTTGACACAGGTGCCGAGACGCAGTGCATCGAAAATAAATCGAGGGGTAAAGCATGGTTTGCCCCGTACAGGAACATTCAAAGAACTATTCCGCGAAAGCAACTACATGGCAGGAGTTTTAAATATGTGGCGTAGGCATTACGGTGAAGTTCTCTTTGGAAGCATAGTAAGGCGTATCGTCGAACTTTAAAATGACGTTGGGAACGACACATAAAGGGCTAAATAAAACAGACAGATCAGACGTAGGAGAAAACGGTGGAAACTCGAAAATATAGTTCAGGAAATAATGCAACTCTGACGAATAAGGTAGACTTTTCTTTTACTTCAGTTGTTTATTAAACCCCGTGTTACGGTTGAAGGATAGTTTACTTACTACTGGTTACATTGATTATCAGTATCTTTGGAGTCATTATAAAATTTAGGTTTCGGAAAGCGAAAATAGTCCAAAATTTGTTCCAGAAAGTTCTTAGTTTAGTCCAAAAAGCGCCAAATTAAGCGCGTTTCAAAAAAGACTTAGAAAAAAAAAAAATAAAAATCTCTAAAACAATAGCTGAAATCCCAAAGGCTTAGTATTGTTCTATCTTTTGTTTTCTTTAAACAATGAATGTATGCATAATTAATGTATGGGGTTATACGGAAATCTTGCCGATTTTTGTCTTAGAAAGCCCATTCTGTGCTCAAAGATTGTGGATTCTTAATCTATTTTCGGCCGACACTGAGCTGTGGGCCTCAGGGTTTGACTGACTATGAGATTACAATTTCTGGACGTTTCAGATGTTGTTTATTTCATCCCAACATCCTGTTACTTCTGCGAGAGAACTTTACCGCCTATTGCCAGCAATAACGGTGTCATTGTTTAGCTTCAGCTAGTGACTTTGAACTGCTTCCCATTCCACTTAGATGTCAAATAGTTAAAATGCTCTTGAAATTTCTTTAGCCAGGTTTCAACAAATCCAAACAGATATAGCTTTAGGTTTTAGGTAAGATCATTAATTTAAAAGTCATCGAATAGATTAGTGCCAGTTGTTAGGAAAGTGTCCCCATTTAGCTAATATAACTGTTGGGGTAAATACATTGACAATAAATAAAGTTATTATTATTATTATTCTTAAACGCTTAGAACTTTTTAGTACATATTTTTTATTACATACATACGCAACGGAGTGTAAGAGATATGTTAACACTATATTATGCAGAAATTTACAGGATAATTTGTTTGGCTAAATTTCATAAAAATTGGTCAAATATTCGCAAAGTTCTGACGCCATGAGGGATTAATTCATAGCAACCCTTACATAACTCTAATCAACAATGTTTTTGTGCAAAGTTACACGTAATAAGTAAAGCCAAGACAATTAAGAATCCTTTTATCGTTACTGTTAACACGTTTTACACGAAGGCTATTGATAAACCAACATTCATTTCGGTCCAGTTCATTCTCGTAAGCCGCCATTTTATTTTCGTGCACAGTAATTTTTAGGGAGTTATTGTAACTCCAAAAATGGAGTAAAAATTTTAGGTACAGGATAACCCCTTTCTGGAGGGTGGGGGGGGGGGGGGGGGGGGCTTAACTCTTCAATATTAATTCCAAATCTGGGGTGATTTTTACTCCTGAAAGAGTTCCTTAAACTCCTTTTTGGAGTTAAAATAACTCCGAAAAAAATTACTCCTCTGTAAGGAGTTAAATTAACCCCACTAGAGGAGTTATTATAACTCCTTGAAAATTGCTGTGTGCTCTTAAACTTCCGCTGTGATTGTATTACGCTTGCAAATGCGTGCAGCGAGCGTGCAGCAGGAGTTCGTTTAGTTGTTTACTTAGTGTAATGGATTCGGCTTTTGAGCTTTTGTTTTGTTAATACATCTTCGTGATTTGAAAACAAACCGAGACAAATGTCCTTTCAGGAATGTTAATAAACTGAATAGTTATGTTTCCCTGTAGTTTCTTAGTTAATACCGCAGAAGTCTGCATTGTCCAAAATTAAGTTTTATCACAAATTAAATATCCTTGTTTTTGTTAATGCTATTGTCTTTCGCAAAATTTCTGTTGTTTTCCTCATTCCGTTGTTTCTAACAGGGTCATAATTCGTTCTACATTGTCAAAATGTCTAGGTTTGTTCTGATCAGAGCGGCTGACAGGTTTTCAGAGTCCATTGAAGTTAAATGAATGTCAAGCCACTTGAAAAAAACATGTAAATTTTCTGCACAGAGCCACGCAATATTTTAGGTGTATCGGGAAAATCACACTTTGAATTTTTGCGGAAAGCAAAGCGTCCAAGTTTCCATGAAAGCAGCTACTGGAAGAAGCTAATGCCAACATTAGTCACAGATTTGTTTTGTTGTAATTTCAATGCATGCTTGTATTGCAAGCTCATTAGCGCAGGTAATTCCTTGTAACTAATTGCTCGTTTACTTTAGTAGCTCTTTTCTTTTTCTGCCGGTTTTACATGCATTAAGTTGAGCCGCAGGATTTTTAGTTGTAAACGGCTTACATGGGCAGTTCATTGAGATAGATCATTTGTACATTGTTACCCAAGCCTGTATTCGGAGTGTCGACTCTTGTCTGTTCCGTTGGATTAGAGTGCCAATTATGTCATTTTACTTCTTTGATTTCTTTTTTGCCCTTTTCAGAAACTTCAAACCACAGAGAAGCAACTGAAGGAAAGGATTAAAACCATCGCTGATTTAGAACACGAGTTAGAGAAGATGAGAGATCATCTCAGCGAAGGAAGACAGGTTAACGCTTCACGAATTCAAGTCGCGTTTATTTCCTAGAACGTTCATTTTCCCGTCGGTTTCCAGGCGTTTTAAGGGGAGCTCGTATTTCGTCCGTCTCCACAAACGCCTGCTCAACCGAGAACAACATTCCTTTCCCAAGCTTAGCGATTCACATTGTACCTTCCAAATTCTGGAAAGTTGACTTCGACCGCAGGGTAACCCGATAATTACTCGATCTGCATGAAACACTGGGAAAGCTTTATGGCACGAATAAATGTTAGACTCAGAACGGCAAAACTAAGATTTAGTCAGATTTTAGAATACTCCGCGAAGGAAAGAAAAGGAGGAGAAAGGTAACTCTAGGGTCACGCTTTTACACTACCACGAGATTATGAGTCGTGTTTAGCCTGTCAAAACTTTATTTCACTTTATTTCAAAACTGTTGATTGGTCACTCACCACGCAAATAAAACAATGGGAAAAATGTTGTTCTCGGTTGAGCACGCGTTTGTGGGAAGGGACGAAATACGAGCTCCCCTAAAAACGCCAGCATGGAAGGCTATGTGGAGTGGTGATTTACGCGACCTTGAGATTTCCATCATTTTGGATACACTTCTGATATTCTTGACACGTAGAAAAGAGAAGTGTCTTATAAGGATGGAGATCTGCCAGTAACAGTGAAAATGTGAAGAACCCTCGAAGTGACAGCCAGATTTCTTCTTTAGACTCCCTTCGTGCGTTAGGGAAAGTACCACGAACAAAGTTTCCATTTCAAATTATACGTTTAAGGCCCAGTTCAATCGTCGAATTTTTCATGTACCGATTATAATCCCTTCAATTAAGAACATGAAGAGATCGACATTTGAAGCAATTAAGTCCGACATATTTAATTTGGGTGGACCCATGAATTAATTTCGTCTGTGGAGCGACAGTCGTCTCAAACGTCGAACTTTTCATGTGCCGAAACTAATGCATAAATTACTAAATTCATTTTCACTGAGAAGTATTGTAGACCATTGTACATCATGAAAGTGAATTGAGTCCGACTAATTAAGTTCGACGCCTGATTGTTAACCGTCGAATCGTTGTCATTTGGGTCAACCCAAATAGGTATTAAGTTTGGTACATACAAAGTTTACAAAGTTTCTCTGTGATCGTCGCGTTTATTTTCTCCATTTTGAAGTGTTATCCTCTCTTCCTTGTTAATTTCCTTTATTTCAAAGTCGTTTTCTACTAAAGTCGCGTTAATTTCCAATACCATAATTTCATGAAGCTTTAATTACCTAAAATAGAGTAGTCCACATGCTCTACCACTGAGCTACAAGCAACTCGAGGACAATAAGGCCATTGAGCTAGGTTCACTGAGGAACACCTTGTAGGTTGTGACAAGTAACATCGACCTAGGGGAGGTTTTGTGTCCAGCGGTTTCAGTGAAAACAAGGGTTTGTGTGGGTTGCTCGGTCTCGCGGGCTCATAAACCTCCCTTAGGTCGATCTTATTTTGTATTTACCCACCTTGTATACTTAAATAAGTCCCATAATGCAGTTCGAGAAAAACCGACCCAGTCCCACCCACGCTTAACCTTGAAAATGACCCGTTCAAGTAATCAGTAAAAAAACTTCTCTCTTAAAAGAGCGACAAGTCGATTCAGCAGGAACTAGATCACGCTAAAGCTCAGTGTCTGGACGCACAAAGAGCTGAGAAACTGCTCAAGGTGGACTTCCATCAATTGGAAAAAAGAGTAAGTGAACTGGGATTTTACAGTAACGCATTTTATTGAAGTATTGTTGACATGGCTTTTTTGAAACAGTGAAACAACGTTGCCAGGGGGAATACTCCCTTACATCAGCTTTATGGGTAAAGGGGTTTAGTTTTTGGTTTCCGTTTGGCTTAAAACAGAAAATAGAATTTTAGCCGTTTGAGTTTGATATAGGGCATGGTTTTGTGCTGTCTGTGGAATTGTGTATCCCTTAGTGCCTTTTGTCATTCGCCATTCTAGAGACTTGATTTGAAAAAGGGCAGGAAAAATGAAATATTTTGCTCTAAAATATATGTAAGGAAAGGCTTTCCCATCCCCGGCTTCTTGTAGCTTGCAAGTAAGCAACAACACTCTGATATAACGAATAACATTCTCAGCCAACAGTTAGGGGCAAATTTCTGGGATAAAATCCACAGTATTAACGTGTCCTTTCATAGAGGTTACACTTCACACTCCCCCCCGTCAATTTGTTATATCAGGCTGCCATTTTTTTTGGGTATCACGGGAATTAGGTGACGTGCAAGCGAGTAGTCAAAGCGATTCACAAAATGGGAATAGGTGGGACTTACAGAAATTACTTCAAAATGGCTGTGTATTTATGTCCTTCTGTAGTTTGATCGTTTCCGGCGGAAGTTGGTTGAACACACATTCCGCGGCGATGTTCGAAGAACAGTTGATCATGAACTGGATGACGATGAATTGCTTGATCACGTGAGAAATCTGGCTCAAGAGAAGTTAACTCTAGTGGAAGAAATCCAGCAGTACGCAAACTCAGAAAGTGAAGTGAGTTCAGTATTTACTGAACAGCCTCGTTTGTTTTGAGGGTGAAACTTACCCCAAACATGACTTTTTTCACTTTTTCCCTTAAAAACTGCGGAAAGGAGCCGTTTCCCTTCTCCCCTGCTTCAGAAAACGAGAGGGTGTTGTGCGCTTCGTCACCTACATCTACGGCTTTTTCCCGCAAACGGAACGACTCCTCTTTCCCCTACCCCACCTCCCTCCTCCACCCCAACTAATAATCGAGAGTATCCGTATAACACTGGGAAAATTAAATGTCAATTATATTTATGTGATTAAGAAGATGGGTTTTTTAGTAACAGTTCCTTCATGTAGAGGTTTTATTAGGGGGTGTGGTTAACTGATCTGTGAGCCTTAATTGGACAAAATGTCATCCTTCAGTTAAGAAATGCCGTGTTTTCCTACGTAACTCCTAATTAGAGGCTGAAATAAAACTGAAAACTGAAGTTCCGTACCCAACCTCCTTGACACCCTTAAATTTGTCAGTCAATAGCGACCCTTTTGCCGCAGCTCTTCTTTGTTTCTTAATTCAGTTTATGTTGTCGCTCATGAGCTTGCGACAGCTAGCTAGCTAAATCTGAATAAATGTTTTTAGAACTGAAAAGGTAATGATCTCTTTTGGTAATGGTCGGTTTTTTAGTCATTTACCCTTTTTTGCTTTCTTTGACAATGGTAGAAAGAAGCAAACGACAAAGACTTAAAAGATTCAACGGGTGAACTGCGGAAACATCTAGAAGGCATGCTGGTGAGTAAATCATAGGACATGCAACATTAGTTCGCTTAATGATGGTTTTCACTAGCGACGGAGTCGTAGTCGACGTAGTACGCGCAGTCGGAAAAGCACTTATGACTTAGTGAACGTAAAAAATCGGAGTCTTAAGTAGAGTCATAAGCGCGATGGAATCGGAGTCGGAAAAATCAGAACGTTTCCATTTTCTTCTTACTCCGCTTATGAGTCCGTCGTTTACGATCAAGTGAAAACCAGATTGTTGGAGTTGGAAGCATAAGCGGAAGGATAAACCAATCACAATGCACTTTCCCACGCTTTGTGATTTTTTTAGTTCTTCCGCTTCAGCTTGCGACTCCGACAACCTATTTTTCACTTGATCGTAGGCGACGGAGTCGTAAGCGGAATCAGAAGGCTGTGTTCACTAGATCATAAAGTCTTCGCTTCTGATTACGACTCCGACTTCGACTTCTTCGTTAGTGAAAACCAGTCTTTATGGTGCGCAACATTTCTCAACTATCATAAGTAAAATCTATCGAGACGTTTGCAATAACAGAATTGCAAGTTACCGTGTCATTGTAAGTCATTATAAGATGATACAGCAAACGAGGTAACAACTCAATTCACAATTCTGAATCTGAATGCGTGAAAGTGTCAGGTATCTCAGTCATCTTATGAAAAAGAGAGGAGGATACAGAATTTAAAAAAAATGCAATTTTTGCACATAGATGTTACCTTGCGAGCATTTGAAACAGGTAAACTTATATATTTCATCAACTTTTAACCAGCTAACAAGTCTTCACATTATTAAAGGAAATCTCTTTGTAAACTTGATTTCAGTCACAAAAATGTCGCAACTTGCCTATTTTATGGCGACAAAGAATGCCTTCTGCCATAAAGGAGCGATTGCATCTCACTCTGTAAAATGGTGCTTTTTTATTAGTAATATATTGGGCTAGAAATGTAAAGACTATACCACTGAATTTTCAGAATTTCACTTCTTGGACCGTGCTTTATAGATTATTATACATTCCAGAAGTTTTTCTAGTAATGCTGTCACGATAGTGGTAACTTCATTGAAAGAAGTACTAGCAGTCGATCGTTTTGTTACGCAAACTCATGTTAAGAAATCATATATTTCTATGCTGTGTTTTCCGGAGACGGTCTGAACAGCAAAAAAGCTGTACTTTTTATTACCTAAACTCGTATTCAGAAAGATCGTTTATTTCTCTGCTGTATATTCCATCCATAGAAACGGCTGTCGAAGTCAGGTCGGACATGTACTGCCCTGGAAGAAGAGCTGACTTTAGTTGAGGAGCTTACAACTCATGATTCACTGTCATGGATTAAAGTAAGATTACCACAACTAAAAGTTAACCTACTTTCAGTTCCTTACCCGGCTTTGGAATTAAAGAACCAAATGAAACAACGAAGATCGCGTAGATAGGCGCCAAAAAAGAAGGAGAGAGGATGAGGTTTTTATTTTCCATCTTCAGAAAAAAAGGAGATTTGCCAGCCTTGGAAATGTTTTCAGTTATTATGGTTAAAATTAGGATTGTTATTAGATTGCGTTTGAATTTCTTGTAAAAAGGTTGACAGAGTTTTTGCATTGAAGATTTAATTTAGTTAAAACAATTAAATATAAGAGAGATAAAAAGTAGACCGCCCTTGGAAACACTACCATTGTTAATCAAGTTTAACATGATGCTTTGCGTCTATAGCCCTGTGCAAATGGACGGAACATTGTTGACCAACAACTCCCAACATTGTTGGATTTTGACTGCTGCGTCCGTTTCAACACACTCTGTTGCACGTTGTTGCGTGTTGTTACACGTTCTTGCGTGTTGTTGCGCGTTCTTACGTGTTGTTGCGTGTTGTTGCACGTTGTTGCGTGTTGTTGGAGTTGTTGCATCCGTTTTAGCCTGTTCCAGGCGTTCAGATCGTGGGGACAGCGCAAAGTGATGCGAGCAGAATAAAAAACAACGAGGGGGTGGGGTAGGGGTATTCCAATATATCAATATATCAATAATCTTGAAATTAAAAGATCATATAAAAAGAAGGTTAATCTCAAGAATCTTAGATTTTTTAAAAAATCTATCGAGTGGTTTAAAAATTATTCGCTAATTTGTTAAAGTAGACCAAAATGTTCAAAAACCGCTAACAAGAGCGTCTCGATACATACTAATCAAATCCTTCTTTCTAGCAATCGGCTGGAGCTATCTCCATGATCTTTCACACATGTTTTTAAAAGGATTGAAACTATTCTGAGGTGAAATTGCATGTCAAAAGCGCTTCATTTTCTACAGATAACGGCCAAACAACAATATTGTCAATTTTTTACTGTGTTTCTAACCTTAAAAACTTCATCCCAAAATGTCTCGATAATGCTCTCACAGATTTCGCTTAAACTTCACGAACATCGAGGCCGCTATTGAAGGAAAAAGTCTCTGTGAATGATTTTGCAGAACAGTTCCCAGTGCCGAGATATATTGCTGTAAGTAAAATAGGTAATAGCGTCATTTCGTCGCTATGACAACTCCGACGTCATTGCAACCCTGATCATAACAAATTTTTATCTTTATCTAATACAACTGTGGTGACAATTTTTCCAAAACTTTCTTTTTGGCGACGTAGTTTATGCTCAAACGTGGGAGGTATTGGCCCTGAAAAACTGTATCGAGCCACCTTAAGCGCTGCAATAGTACATTTGTAATATGAACCGAAGATCAGTAGACAGTATCAGTGCGAGAGAATGGCATGTTTGTTTTCACTAAATATAGATACGAAAAAAATAGCTTTGTGGAATGAATTGTAACGTGGACTTTTTATTTTTATTTTTTCAGGATTTTGTTTGTAAGACGCTGTCTAACGAGGTTGTTTGGCAGCAAAAGGCTGAAGACGCTCTAAAGAGAGCCACAGAGGATTCCGATTCTGGTGAGTGTAAACTTCGGGGTACCGAATATCGCCTTCGTCAAATCTTCGTGCAATATTACCGTGAGGTTTGGGAGTCTTTTGTTAACATTTCGAACTTGCAGAAAAGGCCGAAAACGTTTACCACAACTACCGAGCAACTCATCTGTTTTTGCTTTAATTTTGGCAGAGACGTCTATCAGCGTGGAAGATATTTGTCGCCAGTTAAGAGATCAGAAGGAAGAGTGTCGAAAGCTTAAGGGAAAGTAAGAATTTCGAGCTCACTGGACTCATTTTTACTGTTAAAGGGAATATCCAGTCACGAGGGTATTTCTGTTTTAGGTCAATTCTGTGCTGAAGCCATAACTTAGTGCCTTTACGCCGGACACAAAAGAAAAAGATATTAAACACATTTTATCAGGCATCACTTTCCATGGTGATTTCTGCAGGCATAGCATTTAAACTTGAAAATGTTGGCCCATTTTTTTAAAGTTTCAATCCATGTCCATCCTTGCTATCCATAGTAACAGTTGACAGTAAACAATTTCAATGCCTAAATATAGTCTTATATAACAAAACTAGATCATTATTTTTGAAATTCAATTGATGCGAAAAACGTTTTAGCATACGCTCTTCTCACGTATGGTAATATGCCCGTCCTACCTCGTTTACGAGTAAAACTTCTTTTGAAATTCAAATACGAAAACATCGTCCGATTAGCATTTCAAAAGAACTTGCACTCAAAAACGAGGTTGGACGGGGCATATTACCATGTGTGAGAAGAGCGTGTTTTCTAAAAAGATAGCGAATAGCGTGACGTGGTTCTCTGCAGATTTGTAGCGGTATCAATTTCGGTTTTCTTTTCCGTCTGCTCAGGCAAAAACGGTTTTTGGTTATGAATCGTTTTTAACGCGCTTTACTCCATTGTCCAAAATGATGAGAAGCTTGCGGTAACAGTTTTGCTTTGCCGTCGGTCCGTCAGCAGTCAAGGTCGCAGTTAACTCCTCTGCGCGCTGTGGCTGAAACAGCACTCTCGATCCGTCAAAGATTTAGTCTGGTTTTGATTTCAATAAAACACAACGAAAGATTTTTAAGTGTCATAGCAAACAACAATATACTTTTTTCAGATCAGTTAATAATAATAATATTATTAACTATAATTAAAATACTTCTTAGCGTTAAACCATACAGAAGACTGTTAAAGTTCTTCATTGAGCTGGGAAAACTACTTAAATTCAATAATTTTGTTTGTTTTTGTGTCGATAGAAGACTAGTTCTGTAAGTAAAACAAATTACATAAATTATCTTCTCTTCATTGTGTGTAGGATTGCAGAAATGGAGGAGACGCACCAGGAAGACGTATTAAAGTTACGAGAGGACATGAAGAGAGAGGAAGAAAAACACATTTCCCGCGCAGTGGCTCAAGTGAGATCTGAGGAAGAAGAAAAGCAGCATGAGATGATGCATGAATTTAAACAAAAAGAGCGAGAGCGGATACAAGCAGCAGTGGATGCGGAAAGAAAGATCATGGAGTCACAACATGGTAGCTTTACCCAATTACAACAGGTACTGAACAAATTCTTATAGGCCTTTTTCAGAAATATCATAATACTCCTTGTTGTCCCTCCAAAGTTTTGCATATAAGCTTTGTTTTTCAATGGGACTTATAATCGCCCTAAGAGAAATTGAAAGCAATGCTTAAGCAAAATTTTGGAGGGACAACAACCATTATTATGATATTTTTGAAAAAGGCCTATTGAAGGAGATGTGTCACGCCTCTCTCCTCCGCAGAGGCTCCCGGTCGATATCCCAGCAATAATCGAAAAATAAAAAGCGCGTGGCGGACGATGGGAAGACCTCTCTTCTCTATTTCCCCTACCCATCGTGCCCGGCGCGCTCTCTTTTTCTTTTCCCCAGCCTCCCTACCAGAGGCCTCCGCGGAGGAGAGATGTGTCACGCAATTTAGCCAATTTTAGTCACTAGAAATAAGCCATCTATTGAAAGGAGCTGTATCGCGAATATTATCAAAATTTTAAACTGCGGGATCTGTCACCAAACTGAGTGAAACATTAAATATAACCGCTCAAAAAGTCAGGAGAAGGTATAAGTGACACAGTGAATACAGAAGAAGGCACGGGTGGCCAAACGCGAAGAGGGCTGAAACGGATTGTAATTGTCGTTTTTGAAAACTTGTTAGTCGAACAGTTTTTTGAAGCTCATTTTTGTTGTTTGTGACGATTGATATAATGCTTGGGAGATAATTGTTTCACTTAAAGCTGGGATTTTGTAATCAATTTCTCGAGTTTCGTAGCGCATGTTAGTGAATAGGGACGCGTAACTAGCATAACTAGCGTAACCCGACAGTGGTATGTACAAATAGCAATTTCAAACAAAGAATCAAAGAAGGGCTTAACTGCTAAGATTAAAAAACTATTGAGTCTGTCAGTTTTTCTCAGTTGTTAACTTTGAATTATAACGCTTGGTAGACATATTGGTTTCTTATGTATGTTATGAAGCAGAAATTTTGTCATTTAGAACTTTTTTTTTCGTTAACTTTCATCTCTTTGATCCGCCATAATATTTTTGAGTCCGTCATATACGGGATTTCTCTGCACAGTACTACTGCTCAATCAAACCTGTAGGTCTTGAGAAAACCAGGAATGATCAACAAGTAAAAGACGCCTTGATTTTGTGCTTAAACAAATCCTCCTCATCAATAGACTGTTCACAGTCCTCTATTTTCCCGTAAAATCGTCAGGATTGAGCATCTATCTGAAACCAAGATGGCCGCCCGTAAGGGTGTACTGAGGTAGCCTAGGGATGAGAATCAAATCTACTTAGGGGACGGGGGACGGAGGACGGTTTCACCTTTATAAACCTCAGGCCCGTCCCCCTCGGTAAATTTGAATCCAAGATGGCTGCTTGTAACGTAGACCAGGAGCGATCGGCCTTCTTTCCTCAGAGCCTTGCGTAGCAAACGTTTCCGCACGAATTCGTTGAGAAAGTTGGGATGCAGGCTACTAAGAGCCGCGCACGGCGTGCGAATGCAAGAAACGGGGCCGGGGTTGGATACAGTAAACTAAGTGACTAAGTTTTTTATGCAGGTACTTAATGAACGACAGAAAGAGGTAGAGAACCACAGAGTTGCCTTGGCAACAGCAAAGTCCCAGTACGAACAAGCTAAAGATGGATTACACAGAGCTAAGGAGACTGAGGTACGTATTTGTATTCTCAAGTTGAAGTACCGTTTTCCCTTACTGTCTAATATTGTTATAACAAGAACATTAGACTTCAAGTCATCTTAAAAGGGAAATTAAAAACAGAATTGGGTCACTTACAGCGCAAGTAGGTGATGAACTTTTGTGGACTAACAATTATTGGAAAAATAATGGACAAGAAAAAGCAAAGGTGGTTCAGTGGTGAAAGCACTCGCCTCCCACCAATGTGGCCTGGGTTCAAATCCCGGCGTCAACGCCATATATGGGCTGAGTTTTTTGTTGGTTTTCTCTATTTGTCATTTTGTAAAACGTGTCAAGTTTTGTCTTTACTATTCGATCACCGTTTATTATGTCTACACGAAAATAAGAACTTTCATACCAGGTTCATTCAGAATTACAGTACTGGGCACGTTGTTACCTGCTTTTTGCCTAAAAATGAACTTAAATTTTTCTATTACGGTTTCCTATAACGATTTGCGATTTGTAATTCGGCAAAGCGTGGATTCCACAATTGAAAACCAAAGGTCGGTCTGAAAGACAGGTTTTTATTGTGTGTTTATTAGACGCGATAAGACGCCGTTAAATAACGAAATGACCGAACTTTCTCGTTAGGCGTACTTACGAAATCAGCTTCAGGAACAATCCGCAGCCTACAAAGAACAGCTGGCTCGTGTTGAACGTGAGAGAGAAGAACTGCGGAATTACAAAGAAGACGAGGTCGCTTCTTTCAAGGTATAGCTTTAGTACGTCATCGTTGAATCGTGACTGGCTAATACTCAGTAAACGATCGATCAGTTGGACTGTTAATCATCTTCATCAGTCCTTTTCGTTCCCGTTGAAACCGAGTGGTCAGCGCGTCGGACTCGCAATCCGGTGGTCCCGGGTTCGAGTCACGCTCTGGCCACTTGCTGGTTTTGTTCTCGCTCCTCCCGATTTCAAATCCTCGGCCACGCTTGTAAATAGCCAACTGGTTGCCTCCTGCCAGTTGGGACTTTTACTAATCGTATGTTGTATTTGAATTCTTTGTTTCTAAGTATTGGGTGGAATGCCTGTAAAGTAGCTAAGTGCACTTTCCACTATGAACAAGTCTTAAAACCTTTAAACCCCACCAACAGGCCCTTTGCAGATAGCCATTCACGTGGTACAAAACCGCCGTGCTGGCAAGCAAAGTCGCACCGGGACACGACAAACAAAGAAAATTACCATTTAGAATTATGTATGTGTTTTGTTTGTCTTGTCCCAGTGCGACTTTTTCTCTCCAGCGTGGTGATTTTATACCACGTGAATGGCTAGCTGCAAAGGGCCTATTCTTGCCATTTGACTCTATTTTGAGGAGCAGTGAGTATTGATTACCTCATGCTACGTTAGTCCTCTCTCCTCACGTTCTCACATCCTTGTGCGCTTCCAAGTGTGTCTGGGTCTCCCCTGTGGGATCCATTAAACAGTTAAAAAGTTATCTTGGCCAATCCACCGCCATGTTCCTTTTTTTGTCTCCTCCTCTATCGGCCGCCGCCCTTCCTGTCTCCACAACTATTCATTTCGGATTCTTTTGGGCCACAAAATCCGTCGGATCTTCCTTAACCACTTGTTAATAAACACCTGCAATTTCTGCTTTAGTTCTTTGGTCAATACCCCAATGAAGCAATTCTGTGATTTTGTTGGAAGTGTGAATTTAAGCCTGCAATTCTTATTTGCCGCCGGTGTTAAACGAAACCGCACACTCAGGGACGGTAAGCATTTGAATCAAGGTAGAATTGAGAAGTCATGAGAAGTAGAAGAAGTTCTTGAAAGGAATTGAATTCGTTAATTGATCTTTCAGGGATGTCTCACATGCAAGTGATGTAGCGTTCCAGTGAAACTGCAGATACCTGAAATCCTATGACAAATTTAAGCTTATTGCACTCGCTACTGTCGATATTTCTTACGATTTTTTAATGCGAGTGTACGAATCTGTCAACGGTAATTTTTGTTTTTCAGTTATTTCATGTGTTCTAGTCTTTCAATTCTAACGGTGATGTTACACGGGACGCTTCGCAACGGCGATTTTTATCGCAACACAGCTTTGCAATGTTGGAACAATGTTGTAACTATTCGAAACAATGTCGCAACAATGTTGCAACGCCGTGTTACGCTAAATATCGTCGTTTCGAATCGCCTCGTGTAACATCACCTTAAGTGTCAATTCGTTGTCTCAGGCTAAAAAAGGCGGATGATCATACAGAAATGCCTTTAAAGTTTTAATAAACAAAAAAATTTCGCCAACACGTTTGCTGTCACAATTCTAGGTCAAGCGAACAAATAAGCTACATCACTTACATGTGAGATACCCTTGAAGGTAAAACGGAGCTCTGCGCGCGCTCATTAGAGTACCAGTGACCTCGCACGATTACCCGATAAACTCACATCGAAAAGAAAGCATTAGATTACAGAGATTAAGTCATTTGTTTTATACATGTATACTTATAGGAACAAACTCGGCAACACGCGGTCACGATAGTGGCAATGGAAGAAAGGCTGCTAAGACTGACTCGGCAAAATCGACAGTTGGAACAGGAGGCAATGCACGCTAAACAGACCACAGGTTAGTAAAATGTTCGTTCGATTGAATTTCTTAAATGCTTTTCACAATTAGCTGTCACCGAGGCCACGTTCACACGAATCCTGACATTTTTAAAACCGCATATTTTCTTACCTGGATTCGTGTGAACGGCGAGCGTTTTCACCAAACAAGAGCTGGTTTGGGTTGGCGGATTCATAGGTTTCGTGTGCGCAAAAAAGGCTAATTCGTGCCAAAAAAAAGGATGCAGTTTCAAAAAATATCCGGATTCATGTGGAAAGGGCCTAAAGCTGTTGAGCTTGGCCTACGTGTTTCAAACCAGTGTTTTGTCATTGGTTTTAGATATGATTTGAAGAAATAACATTGTAACGAGTTTCTACAACTGAAGATGGCATAAGTTTGCCGAAACATGTCTTGTTAATTGAAAACTGTTGGGTTATTTCTTCAAATTGTAACAAATTTTCGGCTCCCGAGTCCGTTTTAGATACTAAAAGTCAAAAACAGAATACACCTCATTCGAGCGAACCTGTTTTCGTTCACGTTTTGAAAAAAAAATATCGGCTTTCTCACAGAGAACATATTTTTCTGCTTTTCAATTTTTGTAGTGTTGATTTTCTTTTTGCTCACATTCTCTGATGCTTTTTTAAGTCCTTAAAATAATCCAATGTTCAAGACACGTTAATCCTCCTTTTCAGTGGAAAAGAAATAGAATTCCCAAGAGTTCACGAAGGATAAAAGATATGTTCTTAGATTATTTATTGCTGGTTTATTTTCAGACGTCTGAGTTTGAGTTCTAAATTTGATTAAGACTGTTTCTAAATCAAGCTTTGAATAATTAAGGACAGACGTAGCATTCAAGATATAAATTGTTTTGTTTCTTTTTATCGGCGCTCGAGATCTTTTATAAAGTGTTCGACGACAACTTTTGTAAGAACCATAAGAGGCCTTGGCTAACTACTTTGGTAGTATGTTAAACTATTTATGAAAAATTAGCATCTCCCTTTTGGTATTGGAAAAGGTTGAAAGCAAAATTTAGAGAACTTTCTTTTGTTCTCAGTTGGTTTGCATTAATTTTGTACATTAAATGATCTGATTGCGCACGACTTTTTAATGGATGTCAACGGTAATCTATTTAGCACGTAAATCGTTATTTATCACTTAGACAATGTTAGAAAATAATTTCGTACAACGACCGTTCTACTAAAAAGTGAGAAAGTTAGATTTTGTCTGGGAAATGAATACCATTTGTTATATAAGTATTTTCTCCGATTTCTTTTTGACTAAGAAAGATGAATTCTGTCTTTTTTAAAATTAAAACATGAAAGATGTTTATTTTAAAAGACATTCCCTATAAAGGAATCGCCGTATTACATTGCCGTTAACTATGTAAATCCGGTTTGTATATAACTTAAGCCTTTCAGTTTAAATACTTTTCGTTTAGTCCAAGTCTGTCAGTAGGTTTGTGGCCTGTTCCAGGCTCCGAGGTAGTCGGGTACGCGAAATTGAGATCACGCGCTCATATTTCACGTCCCTTTCACGGCGTAGGGTTGATTTCCACTATCGCGTTATTTTTTCGTTCGAACGCACGTAAAATTTACGCGCGTAAATGAAATGGAGGCAATGTATGAAAGGCTACGTATAAACGTGAAAGTTGAGCGAGGTTCAACTTTTAAATTTACGCGTGAACATCCATGCATTATATCTATTATATTCACGCGCGTAAAAATTACTCGACAGTGGAAATCCACGTTTACGCGTCATCCTTAATACCTGAGAGCCTGGAACAGGCCGGTAGGTTTGTGTACTAAGAACATGTTTATGATCTGTTTGTTTACTGCTTGTTTGATGAAGCAAAACAAAGACGTGGATGCGAACACTAAATGAGGACATTTCGGTTAGCGTAAGTTGATGGACAGAAGAGTTAAAGATATAGTCATGTTTTGCAGGCAAAATCAGACCTACATCTCCGCGCAAAGAATCATCCCGACCCTCCTCACCTAAGAAAGATCCTATGAACTCCTCTAGACCTCAGTCTCCCAGAAAAGAACCTAAACCCCAGACGAGATCAGTCGAGACGGAGACTGTGCCCCAGACAAGCGTGGAAGCCACTCTGCAGTCAGATGTCTACAAACTGGAACAACTGGTCTTGTTACTAAGGTAACAGCTACATGTACTGCAGGACCGTATGTAAACGCAAAGCGAAATACTTGAATCCTAGTTTCCTTTAACGCGTACAAAGCAAAGTACCTCCTGAGAAAAGTTGTCTTCAGATATGTCAGTTGCTGTGGTATTTCATGATAAAGGAATGAAATCACGAGCAATTTCCGAGTTCCAAAAACTCTCATTTTCAAAACGAAGCTAAGGGCGCTCAGTCCATTTGTCAGAACTGGCCGGCCGGACCATTGCCGGACCAGTCAGTTTGAAAATGAAATCGGCTTTCCCAAGAGTGTTTTGTTGAAAAACCATCTGTTTCGTGCATACTATTCAGGATTTGACTGATCTGGCTGGATAGGTTTGATTAAAAGTGAAATTCTCCTTACGACGGAAGGTGCTGGCCGGTCAGTTTTGACAAATGGAAAGCGCCCTAAGTGTTTTATTTAAGTGCATGAATACAAAATCTCATTTTCGTATCAGTGACTTCACACATAGCTGCACTTTGAAATAGAGGCTTGGGCAACTTGAAAATGGCCTTTCTCAGGTCTTACACACTCTCAAACTGTACCTTAAGCATCATTTTTTAACTGTATTGTCTCTATGATGTACTGCTTTATAAAATTCAGCATTTATTGCTAACAATACATTTTTCAATTGCTCCAATGTGCACTAACGCTGAATTCAACTTTGACTGCTTGCAGTCGGCCTTTTCCCTTGAAATTCGTCCAGTTCTTATCCCAGTCAGGGCAATTGCCAACGACGTTGCACCCTCGCATGCTTGGGTTACGCGTGTAGTTACTTTACAATGAAAACACAGTCTAGACAAGACCTTTTAAAGACCGCGATATACGTTTTTAAAAACACTATTTTGCTAAAAACACATATTTTTCACCTGTTGACTCCTTCGATGACCTTCAAGAACAAATGAATTATTCTTCTTTTTTGTAACATCATGTATTTACAAATCGGAGAATAAAAGAATTAAACTACGAGCGGTCTCTCTTTTTTTCTTGGTCTGTCGAGAAAAACTGTCGCTCGATGCTCGCGCGCGAGTGCACTCCCTTCACTAAATCTGAAGGAAAAGAGAGACTCCTCGCAGTCTATAAAAGAATATAAATAAGTGACATTCAGAGAGAATCCCTATGGGTTAACTACTAAATAAGTGAAATACCGTATTTCAGTTACAGGGAGGGGCTGCATGGGCTCACAAACACATGGTTTCGCTGGGACCCAGACCCCTTAAATATAGATTGATTGTTTTCTAGACGCGAGGCAGCCCAAGCTAAAAAAGAAGCTGAAAGTCAAGGAGATGTAGTACAAGCATTGAGAAGGGATCTGGCGGGAGCTGCAGCACGCATGTCTGATATGGCCGGCGAGTTAAGTGATAAACAGAAACAGAAACTTGAACAATACGAGGAGAGGATACTAGAGCAAGACACTGAGCTGGAAGAACAAAGAAAACAGCTCGTGCAGCTGTCTGCATTGGTGGATGAACAGCAAAAGGAGATTAACTCCAGGGAGGACAAACTTAGTGAACAACAAAAGGTATGTGACGTTTGTAAGATATGTAACTCTATTGCTAAGAGTCTTCATTGTGGTGCTATAAGACCATGAATAACCCACATATTATTATGTTTAAAATATCTTGAGTGCTGTCCAGATCAGGGTAATATGATTCAAGATCACTCGGGTCGCCAATCGCCACCTAATTAGCTCGGTTGGCTGAACGCCGGTCTGCCGAGCGGGAGGTTGCGGGGTTCAAACCCCGGCCGGACCGACACTCGTGGTCGTCAATTAACTGAGGAGAAAGTACTGCCTTTGTAATGTCACCACCAAACGGTTCGACCTCTTTGTCTTCTCGGCGAAGGAAAAAGAACCGTAGGCTCCGTATCACAGCCTTTGTTCACATGAAAACTGTAGGACTTCTTTTTATTGATCGTTGAATTACTACACTGCAAAAGAAATTTTAAAAATCAGTACAACAACGTAATTCAATTGATATAAAGTAAATTTGAATATTGTTTTTTGGTCATGAAAACTGTGGGACGTTAAAGAACCCACGCATAAAAGTGTATTAGAATCTGAAAACTGAGCAAACTTGTTGTGAGAAGCGAAATGAAAGGCAACAGTAAAATAAAAAGCTGGCAAATCCCGTACATAGCCTTGTCTCTCCGGGGTTAATCTCCGGGGTCTCTCCCCAGTCTTATTCGATCGTTGCAACTCAACTGAGAGCCTGAGACTGGTGTTTATAACTGTTCCTAGGCGTTAGTACGGCAAAAGCGGGACACGGTCAAGAAGGGAACTGAACTGGTTGAATACAAAGAACAACTGGCCACAAAAATTGACGAGCAGGAGGAGAAGATCAAGATGATTGAGAAAGAGGTGACAATATTCAGTATTCAATACGCGTTACATCGTGATAATTATATTTTCGTTTCACTAATATATTATTACGGTTGACGTAAAATTAAGCTTTCAGTACTTGAGGTTTTAGCATTGATTAAACATTGAGCCGTTTATTCCAGGTAGTCCGTACATTCTTGTTTAGTTACTTTTATTAAAATGTCTGGTTTATTGCTTTGTGTCTGCGACCTTTCATGCAAAGGTCACAAAGGCTTTGATTAAATTCGCTTCACCAATAAATCATTTCAAAACTTCTTTGTAATGTCTCCGATGTTATTAGATATACAGGTTTAAACTATGAAAAAAAAAAACTCTCCTTCAAATCTATATTTATCCATTTAATTCTTTCAGTTTCCATGTCAGTCTACTTCGAACTTCGACTTCCTGTCTGTTGGAATTCCTGTCTAGCTTGTTACGCAACGTGAAGCTCCAATTTTGTCACGCACCACTAAGGAAGCTTCAGTTAATTCACCATCAGTTTAATTGCGTTAAAGTCAAGTTTAATCTTTTTTTACCAGTTATTTGGTTTTCTCTACAGAATCTCATGACAGGTGAATTACACGCTCTTGGGCTGCGATGTCGAGGAGAGAGACATGAGCTAGTGATAGCGAGGCAAAAAGAGGCTCTGGCAGAACTTAGAGGCCGAACAAAAACACTCGAGCAATTTAAGCCACCACGTAAGTCTTGAAAGTCATTGGTCGTATGGCCTAAACAAGAGCTCTGACGAAATCCATATGGATACAAAATATACATACCTTTTTAGAAAACTTGAGCGCAATCACATTACATTCACATTTATTTCCTTTGTTGCCACGTGAAATGGGAGATTTATGCGCGCAAACTATGTGTCCACTTTTCGGGAAAAACTCTCGGGTAATAAGCCTGGTTGCGTATAAACCTTGACAGTAGCCTGTTCAAGGCCAGCGCTCTCTTTCCCAGATCGCGCGCCGTCTAATTTTCGCTTCGCTTGTGTTTATCTCGCGACGTCCCTACATACTGAGAGCCTGGCAGAGTCTACCTTGAAAGAGGTTGAACGATAAATGTCACGAAAAGAAGTGACATGCAGCTGGAGCTGGGAATTCTTGGTGGGGGTGTGCTGCCCGGTTCTCCAAATCCTGACCCTAATTCAGACAAAAAATCTCATCTTCCACACCCATTTTCAGACCTGGGTCCCGTTTCTGGAAAGTCCCGGCTAGCAAACTACTCCATTTTGCTTCATTAACTGGTAGCTTTATCATGTGAGATGCAAAACTACTAAAATCTCTATCTTGCATGTAAACCAAAACAGCTTTACGGGCCCATTAATTATCGGGACTTTCGAGAAACGAGCCCCAAACCTCCAAAATCCATACCCGTGTTCAAACCTGGCCTTTAGGCAAATTATTTAATCAATACTTAGTTAAGAGCGCAAACAAAAAAATTCTTCAAATGCATCTCGAATTCGCACATTACTCTTTCTTTCTTATTCATTTGGAATTGAAATGATAATTACGCTCATACACTCCCGTAGTCCCCTCGAAAACCATACCCGATTCCAGACCAAAACAGGCAAAGTGATACCCGTTTTCAAACCAAAAAGACCAAAAACCCAACCCTTTGGGGCGGCACATACCTATATGGCTTATATAACGGAGTACCCTCCCACCCCCCCCCCCCCCCCCCCACGAGCTAACCAGGCAATGATCTCCACCTTAAGTCCCTTTTACCCGGCAATTTAAAATCGGGCCTTAACTTGGCCTACATTTCAAGCGTTTTCTTCAGGTGTTTGAATGCTTCTTCTCGCATAACTGAACGCTATGTTCGATTTCAAAAAAAGGTCGAGGAGTTAAGGCTACCTCAAGTAGGTCCCGCAGACAGGGATTGCTATCTCTACTCTCCCCAATTTTTCTCTGTCATAAAATTAATGATGGCGGCCGCAGCAATACGATCATAAACAAGAGGCTTTCACCAACTCTAAAAATGCGTCTGCATCGCAATTTGGACAACGGTTGGCTTTCTATACTAATAGGTCATTTCCGTGCTCCACAGATAAAACCTCACTTTCAAAATGAGGCCAAATGTAGAACTTTTTTCGTGAAAATGAGTTTCACTTGCATGAAAAGTCATTTTCATATTAAAAGCTTCGCACTAACGCTCGTTTGCAAAGATAGGTAACTTGGAAATGGTCTACCGTGTGGCACGAAATTTTTCCGGGTTCCAATTTTTGCGATCTTTGCGTTTTTTTTCAACGATCCGCAAAAATAAGTTCCCGCAACAATTTTTCTCGCCAAAATTTACTCCAGCGTAAATATTCTCTAACTTAAATTCACTACACAAAAATACAGTACTAAGAAATCGTGTCTGTTCAATTACAACTTGTCTCTTTCGTTCAGAAACAAAGCGGTATACCATGAAATACTAGAGACCTTAAGATACCCCGATATGGGTGTACGGGTACGGGTAGTGTACCCGTACACGTAAAATGTTCATGTGCATGACTATTTCGATTAAGATACCCGAAGAATTAACGCGCGGGGATTGGTAAGGATTGTTTACAAAGATGGCGGCTGCGGCGGCGAGGTTGACTCTTTTTCCTCTGAAATAAGTTGACTGAATTGTTTAATAAAGTCTATCAAATGTATCCAAAATTCTTCTTTACGAATGTTCTTTCTTTAGAAAGCACGCCAATGATATGCTTCTTCTTCATTTGTTCGACACTGAGGATGAGGACATCGAAATTCTTCTTCTTCCCTTAGTTAAAAGAACAAACACGCAAAATTAACTTTGTACATGCGTGTCGCTTAATGCATACAAAATCTCCCTCAAATTCTACACTTCATATCTTAACAACAAGCTGCAACTAATAATTCATTCATACATAAGCTTATTGAAATATCATAGAAAGATTTTAAGAAACTTGGCGCGAAGTCCCTCGACCGAAAGCTTGTTATCGCAAACCCCGCCATTTGATCGAGGCACATCACCAAACAATTCCTTTGATTGTCAACTTCAACAGTGACTCCCATGCTAAATTTTTCAATGCTATTTCTTTTGCGAAACTCAAACGTTCGAGCAATTCTCAGAAATCCCCCCAAATACCGCCACAAATTGATATCGTTTCAGAGTTCAACCTGCGCATTTGAGGTCCAAAATCAATACATTTTGAAGCGCTTTCTTTACAGCTAAAATTCAAATTTGGTAAAAATATTTGAACAGACTTGCAATAACATTGTCAAGGAGTCATACAATTTACATTTGTACTTAAAAAGTCTGAAAAACTTACTCGTTTCTCCATCATGTAGGACTTGCAGCTACTCGTAAATCTTCTACGGGTAAACTGGTGTCTACCCCGGAAAAACGGCTGGTTCTACCGGGTAAGGTCGATGACGTCACCACAAAGTGAAAAAACATGGCGCTACCCGTTACCCGTACACCGATTTCGGGGTATCTTAAGGTCTCTACTGACGCACACCGTAGTATTGTTTGAAAATATGCATTTCTATTGCACGTGCTCACTTAAAACGAAACATTGGTAATGGTGGGTATTGGGTACTTTCTGAAAATCGCAAAAATTAGTTCCCGCAAAACCCAAAAAATCGCCAATCCGCAAAAATAAACTCCCGCAAAAATTTCGTCCCAGACGGTATTTATTGCTAGCCCTTAACCTGAGCTTCGCGAGGTACACGTTACGTGTAATACACGCATTTCTAGTTGATAACATGGTTTTCTTTTTTTTAATGTTAGTTCCAAATCAGGAACAAGCTTTACAGCAGATTGTGGCTCTCAAAAAGGAAGTCAGTGAATTAAGGGCGAAGCTGGCCTCGCAAGAAGAGGACTACCACAAAAGCGAAGGCGAAATGCACGCTGAGGTAACAGGCGTAACATTGTGATGCTCTTGTAATTCATGGAGTTCTGCACTTGCGTTTCGTTTAGCTTTCATATTAAAAAGGGACGTCCTTTTGGCGCTTCACGTATTCTGTCAGGAGGGATTGCGTGACAAAGGGTCCCGTGGTCATAGCGGACTACGCGTAGTCTCTCGTTATTCTCTTAGGAATAGTACAGCAAGCGAATTACTCGAGCGCCCCTGAAAATCGCAACCCGAGTGTCACTTTCTTTGCGGGTGGCGATTTTCAAGCGCGCTTGCGTTATTCCCTTATTGTACTATTCCTTGGTACATTTAAATATCAGCGTGACAGGCGTAGGGGTAGGAAAGACAGGAAAAGGGAGGTTTTCCCGCTCCCTCTCCCCTTCCCCTTTTTGTGCCCGTCACGCAGGCTGTCACTGAGAAGAATTATGGGCTACTCGTAGCGTAGCCCATCGGTCGTTTGTAGAGTGCGTCCTTGCTATTATTTGCCCTCTATACTTTCATAAGACTTTGTTGTATGACAAAAATAATCATTTTTGCCAACTTGAAAGCGTTCAAGTATCATCCAGCAAACTGAAGTGGCTGAAAATAGGCTAAAACCTGTCCTGGGCCATTGTAAGAGTGTGTCATAGATCCTTCCCCCCCCCCCCTTTTATTTCAATAATTTAATATTCTGCGAATGAACGTTTACATGTTGAAAGGCATGTTGAAATGCTATAGCATGCTCTCCATGCCGTGATAGTCTTTTGTGAAATGCCTAATACTTCTTTCCTTGTAACAGCTTAGAGTTCGTCGTGAGCAGGCTTCTGCCAGTCTCGCTGAAACCGATTTGGAAAAAGGCGCTCACCAGCAAACAAAGGAAGGATTAGATCTCAGTGAAAAGACGGTGAGTTTTTTTTAATATCAAGACGGGAAATTAGTGACTTGTATAAGAGCCTGAGCAAAAGCGTTTTTGAGCGACCGAAATTAATGGCTTGACGCTAATAAATGTACGCTCCTGTCATCATTCGCCGGCCGCTCAAAAATACCTTCAGTGGCTTAAGCTCCTTATTCAGTGGCAGCTTTTTGTAGAAGTTATTACAATCACGGGGTAATCTGTCAAAAATGCCTTACTGCAAATAGTTCACATGCTATTTTATAATATGATATGATATAAAGGTGAAATATGGTCTTTCACGAAAATTGACTCAACTTTCAATGTCAGTTAATAGAAGATGGTGTCGGTTCATCTTTTTTTCTAAAGTAGAAGAAACTAAAAGATACGTAATTCGTTCCATGAAAAGGAAGAACTAAAAAGGAAATGAATCATAAAGATCACTACTTCCCTTCACGCGCGTTTTTGTGGGCACGTCAGTAGTCCCCTCTACCGTTCCCCTTCCAACGGCTGACACGGTAGGCTCGATTACCAGCCGCTGTTCCCGGGAGGACTGAGAGAACGGCGAAAATCGAGTCCATTGCCACGGAGGCGCGTCACTTCACTGTCCTTCAAACACTCAACGGGACAAGCTATTTCAGTTGCGCAAGTCGTTATTTTTCCAAGTTTTTTTTCTGGGTTTTCTGAAACTGCTGTTTCTTTTCGCAGTATCTCAAGTTGGCCCGAACACTCGGTGCATTGCTTGAAATAGACTCGTTACCAGGTTGTCGCTCAATGGCGCACCTCCCAGTAGAGGAAAGAGAGAGACTGGAACTAGACAGGACCAAGGTAATTTGAGTTTCAATTCCTGCTTAATAATACGACCTGTGTATGCTGTTGAACATGTACATGTGTCTTTGTTTCACAATGCTAGAATAAAAGTACTGAAGATACCACAACACGTAATCGTTAAAAAAATACCAATGACACTGTAATAGTCGAAGCTTTCTTAACGGATGCTTGCGCAAGAGCTGAGGACGGCTCTACTTGTGGTCGGGTCGAACAAAAAACTCACATTTTTACTCTGCAATTGGAAATCATTTAATAGCGCCTCGAACAAGATCTGCAATATTTGTGTTTTTAATAGACTGCTCCAAGCATGTGATAAAAACCAATTGACGTAACATGCCCTGAACCTGTGCGATATATTTTGTAAGATCATTTCAGTTCCACTAGGCCAACAGAAAAGAGATATTTGTGTGAAGTTTTAATTATCCCTTTGAATATCAGGCTGTGGAGCTGATGGTCTCTAAAGTTCAACAGATGAACGATCGAATGGAAAGAAAAGTCCAGCTTCTGGGTTCTTATGAAGATGACTTGGTGCATCTAAGGTAAAGAGACAAGAAACAAAATAAGTAAATGAATAAATGCACTTTATTTGAGTGTCAATGTATTTAACACGAAAGTACCAATTGGAGACACTATTTTTACGTCTCCTACTTGAGACAGGACCGCCATTTTACGTGGTCATCCGAGCCACCCGACGGTCAAGCCGCTTGCACTACCAAGGGAGTACCTTCATTTCTTAGTCAATTTAAGACCCTGAGTGTTGGTCCGGTCTCGGGAATCGAACCCGCGACGACCGCGACCTCCCGCTCTGCAGTCAAGCGCTCTACCGACTGAGCTAATCCTGCTGCGCTTATAAAATGTCTTATAAAAGAATGCTTTTAATTTAACATCACGTTCGACCAATCACAGTCCCCTATTTTTGGTAAGATCTTAAGGGTCGAGCTCTTACCGGTACGGACGACTATCTGGGTCTCATATGTACCGAGGGGGAGGGCTTTGGGGTCCCCGCCCCTTGAGTAGATTTCACGTTGATCCCGAGGCTGGACTCGGAACATTTAAAACCAAGATGGCCGCCCTATCTCGACCATTTTACGAGAAAGTAGTGGACTGTTAACAGTTTAACATCACACAATTTTTCTGGAATGCTAATACCCAGGCAAATATCCTGAATTAATCCGCGATCAATTCCATAATTCTCATCGCCTATGTCTTATAATGGTCTCGGTTATAAAAGGAGAATTTCAAACGATAAAAACAAAGCTCCTGTTACATCTTGTCGTGATGGCCTGGCTCCTCTATTTTCCTTGATTTATAGACTGTTCATAGACCCCTATTTTTCAGTAGGATCGTCGAGATCGAGTACTTACCCTTGGGGGCATCCAGCTTGGTTTTAATTGTACTGGGTCTGGCCTGGGGATTTCCGTTGAGTAACAAATCTACTTAGGGGGCGGGGGAAAGTTTAGGAGGAGAAGAGAAAAATTTCTATTTTTCTCCCCTTCCTCCCACCACCGCTAAAACCCTGATACCACCTGACCCTCGGTACATTCGAAACCAAGATGGTTGCCCGTAACGGACTCGTAACGATAAGTGCTCGATCTCAACGATGTTATGGCAGATTAAAGGACAGTGAACGTTTAGACGTCAGGGTAGTATGTCAGGAAGGTAAATGTGCACACCTATATATAATAAATAGATGGAAAAAGTGAAGATTTTTGTGGTCGAATTACGCGAAATAGTTTGTCGTTCGTTTCAGAAATAGTGAGACAGTGGCAGGACAGAAAACGGCTGAAGCTACAGGACTTAAGGTTGGTGTGTTGCTTGGATATTGTTAGTTGGCGTCGTGTAGAACGTGGCCTTCTCTTCAATATAAGATGATGTAACATCTGTTTCTACAGCACCCTTTTGCCTTCGTAACTGGCAGGATTAGCGGGAGTGCTGTAGTTTCTTGGCGGTGGAGCCGCGTGAAGATTGAGAACTAGCTCGTGAGAATCCCTAGCAGCTTCGCCGCTCGTTTCGCCAAGAAATTACTCCGGGCACAAGCATCCCGCCAGCAACGCAGGCTACCGCATCCCTCCCTAATAACTTTGTAGGAAGAAAAGGCTAAATAATGGCATCAACGTTAAATTCACCTAACCTAAAAACTCTTTGTTTACGACTGTGTTCATTAAGGCTCTTACTGACATAGGACATTAGCGTTAAGCCGTCAAGTTATTGTCATCAAGCTTAAGTCTATAAAGGGTCATAGGGAAGTGGATTGTATGATTCATTCATTTCATTGGTTAATGTGCTGGGCCCAGTTATTCAAAGGCCAATTGGCGCTAAACCGAGGTTGAATTTTAATCCGGGTTTCTTTTTCTTTTGATCAAAAGCATTTTTCGAATAATTTTATGTATTTTTCTGAGAGCATTCAATCATCAAATTATGAGCGAAATTTACCAGACTGAATTTGATTTTTAACCTTTCATATCTGAACTCAAATTTCGCCTTTACCCTGGGTTATCGTAATCCAGCTTTGAACATCCCTGCCCAGAATACAAAAAAGCTGTCTCTTTTTTACTGGAATTGTTCACTCTAATTTTGTCGTGTTGTGCCACACAGTTGGATGTTCGAAATCGCCAGGAAGAGATCGCCTACCTTAGAGCATCAATGAGTAGATTAAGAGACGACCTGGATCAACAGCGGAGACTTAATGTTTGTCTAAAGGAAAGAAAGGTAAGATGGTTGTCCACTTTATACACTTTTTGGACTAAACGGGCCAGAACCAAATAACCTCCTTGACTGACAGTTTTACTTCTATTCTACGTGTGACCACAGGTAGCCCAAGCTCACAATAACAGCCTGTAAGCAACACTACTCTACATAGCTAACTAATAATGGCAATAGGACTGAGTGGAGTCTAACTCGGTTGTTAATCATACGAGTGATAAGCCCGATTTGTTTAATCACGAGTATGATTACAGACCGAATTGGACGACACGAAGTTATGTTACCAATTAATCATGACTGTAATAAAATTTGTGATTTTTAGGGTTTTTTCAATCAAAGCACGAGAAATTCCGACAGTTTTTTGCTAGCAGTGACAAAAAAAGCCATTAAAGCGCGCGCGTGATGGCGCCTACTGTCCTATTAGTGCTGAAATCGGTACAATTGATAGCCAATCAGATTTGAGGATCAGCGGGGCTAAATGCAGGGTGCATTCGCAGGCTAGAAAACTGCCCGTGAGAGAAAAACTAAAAGTGGTCTCCTTCATTCTCGTATCCGATCTATTCTCACTTAAAACACAAAGAGTCTTGAAAGGTTTGTGAAAGAACCTTGTCAGCGAAGTCAACTAACTTTGTTGGCTTTTTTACTTGTGGCCAGAAATTCGCCATGGATATGGATGAGCGTGATATAAAGACACAAACACATAGCTGTTACATGGACGAACAAAACAGATACAAGGTGCTGAATGATAAGTATACTATATAATATACAGTAAACATAGCTGTTACATGGACGAACACACCAGATACAAGGTGCTGAATGATAAGTATACCATATAATATACAGTAAATATTGTTTCACTGTCCATGCACTCGTTAGTTGTGGCAAAGTTCCCTTTCGTAAACGGTCGCTGCCATTTTTAAAACACTTATTAGAAAATTTTTGACCCGTGATTGAGAGTGTTTCTATTAACAAGAAAGACAATCGTAACCCAGGGTCGAACCCAGACCTTTCGTATCCTAATTCGTCTCCCTTACCACTACACTATAACACCGACCCGTTAAAATTTGGGAAAATGTACGTACATAAACTAGTAAACTGTCTTTCTTAAAACTGATGCATCAATAACGAGTTTTCCGAACCTTTTTTTCCAACGTCGCTCTTTCTACGACTATTCAAAAACGTAATATGTAGATTTAACAAGGGCTGAAAGCGAAGCTTCTCGTTAATATACTTATGAGTTACTCAAACAAACAAATACAATCATGTAACGGCAAAGAGAACGGCAAAAAATATCAATTGTTCTTATTAGCAAAAAAAAAGCTTTGCAAGTGCAGCACCCTTTTTTGTACATTTATTTGACGTTGTTTTGCACGACGACAACGTGAGACGTCCCAGTTACACATCTTATATAGGAAATGTCGTATATGCTCACCAAAATTGTTGTTGCTTGTGTCCTTGTTCGTTTTTTTAACTGCCGCTCATTTTCACCTCGCTGGCCGCTAGCATTTCTCATTTTCTCACCGCCAATTTTTATGTTTTTCTTTCCAACGAAATTCGTCTACTTTGTTCTGTATCTAACGCTTTACGTCTTTCCCTGTCATCCACAGCAGTAAAGACAAGAAAATGTAGTCAGACTCGACTTTGTTGTTGTTTTTTCTCTCTAACAAGTCCGGGTGGCCGTGCGTCAGATGACAAGACAAAGCATCTATAATTCTTATTCTGCCTCAGCCTTCGGCTCAATTAATGACACTTTCCTCGACCTTGATTATTCCGGATATCACAGGAGCCTCACCCAATAATTGTTTATAATTGTGTATGTAATTTCCGTTACAGGAGGAACTTAAAAAGAAAAAGGCAGCAGAGAAACTTAAGAGGAAAAATTACGAAATAGAGTCACTCAAAAAGGTAAGAAACGTGGGATAGTTTTTCATGCATTTACGGTATGATGTGGTCGTCCTCGATTGGTAATATTTTTAAATATTACCAATCGAATTAAAATTCTGCAATCTCTAACTGACTTCAATTAGCTTCACTTAATTTCAGACTACATTACAGAAGAAGATCGGCGACAACATTGTTGAGACATTTTCCTCAAATGGTGCAACTTCGGATAACAAAACAATCTACACCTCTCCCCAGTCCCCGTCGTTCAAAGTTGGGGTGTTTTATGCTTTCTACAGGTACCTCGAATTCGAACAGCAACACAGCACTGTACCACGGGGGGGGGGGGGGGGGGGGGGGGCAAAAAGTCAGACAGGCCCTTTAGGACAAAGTGTCTCAATTAATTTTGTCGCCAATGATGGATAGAGAGTTATGCAAGCTATATAGTGTATCTATTGAATAATGGTAAAGGTAGAATTTATAAAAGCTTTTGAGAATGTGTGTAGTGGTTACAGTGGCATATCGTGTAGAGATGATGACCACACTGGAAATAAGTAAGAACTGTTTCAGCCCCAAACTGCCAATTCAGCCTCGCAGGCCGATGTCTTATCCAGCCCCTCCTGCAGTCATTTAACACAGTTCAAGCGAATACAGCCCAATCTAAAGGCTATTCCAGCCCACGCTGGAGCCCATTTCAGCCATTGGGCCCAAATCAACCCTAGGTAGCTGGACTGTATTGGCCCTGATTTATGGGAGCCAAATTAGACTCAAAAATAGGACTGTATTTTACTTACCAAAACAGCCCCATTTTTGGGACCAAAACAGATCTTTTGTGATTTACAGTGCACCTACTTTATGACTGAAATCCTCTCTTGCTGAAATACAGACTGAGGGTAATTTGGTTGAAGCCTTGTTTTTCGTACATTTCAGCATTTTCCCCTTAAAATCTTGACGAAACTTCATTCGATCTAAAACTGCTGAATTAAAACTTATGGACGGTGCTAAATTTGTAGCTTGTGTACAACTCCCCCCCACCCTCCTCTTTTCCTGAGGGGAGGGGGGTCTATACACAGGCTACTCAGTTTGCTGCCCTGTCATTGGTTAAGACGCGGCGTTCGATCTGCGCGCGCCACCGAAACTGTAGTTGCGTTGTCTGTGTTAAACTAAATCTGCCTACGTTTTTACGTGTAAACCCTTTTCTTCCCTTCTTTCGTTAATTCTCAATTCACCCCATTTTCCTAAAAAATTCAATCTCAATGCCCCTATAAATGACTATGCGTGATGTGAATGTGTAGAAGCTAAGGTGTCTGAGGTTGTATTTTGTCAATTTATAGGAACTTATGTCCGCTGATCGAGAACTGAATCAAACTGCAGTCAAGTTGCAACTTCTTGAGTCCAGCAGAGTAAGTGGAATTCTGTTTTGTATTTACCTTCCTTAGCGGACAACGTAATAGTTTTCACAAATTGAACATTGTTATCTCTGACAACACATAGTTCCATTCCCGATGTCAGTGGCCATTAAGGGATACTTGGACCAAGAAGTTTCTTTTTTCCTTCAATCTTCTTGATGTGTTTTCCTGCGTGGAACAGTTATATTCGACTAAGCCATTTACTTGTAGGCGTGTTTTAGTTACTATCATTCGTAAGTCTACCATTTTGTGATTAAAAGGTCGAGTAAAACGATTTCTTTCCAGCCTGTAAGGTGTTTGGAATGGCAGAGTTTGTTGTTGTTTAGTAACATCGGTCAGTTGTGCGTGAAAATAAGCAGCCGGCGAGCACAACCTCTTTTTGTCTTCTTTAAGGAGGCTGTACCTGATAGCGTCAAGCCTCTGAAGTCGCCGAAGCCCGAACTTCTGGACCAGTTAAACTTGTTCTCTATCGTCAAACTGGTTTTTCGAGTGCGAGCATCTGTTTATTGATAAACAGCTGTTAATAACTGCGCCTGCTGTAACAAACGCAGACGTGGGTTCGAAACTGTGTCTTAGCAACAAGAAGCACATGCTCAACAAAGATCTTACCCGATTAATGCAGTCTTTCCAAAGGGTCAGAAATTAGAAATTCGTGACGAACGTATTCGTTTTTATTCTGTTTCAGAATAATCTAACGTCTCGCAGTGGTCATAGTGAAGACAGCGCTTTACTAGATTATGATGAGTGAATGAGTTACTGCATCTCCGCTACACGTGACTGACGAGTATGAGCCCACGATACCATAAAGGTTGTTCACGCCCTCCGCTTAGTATGATCAATGGTGATCTGCACGTGATCTACACGTGCCAATCAAGCAATCCGGCGTGATCCTAGGTGTATCTTCAATATTCTGAGCGGCAAGTTTGCCTCACATCATAGGAAAAAATTTCGCTGTTCTTAATACTTGAACATAGTGTAAATAAAATGAAAAACAATTCAGAATATCCGATCACAGGACAAAAGGACGATCCAGTTGTTTTCAATGGCAACCTTGCTTGACTGAAGAGTGAAATAGAGTGTGTTGAAGATTCCGCAGTGTCAGTATGTTAAGCCGAACCCCTTTAGGTTAACTTGCGTAAATACCAACGAATTTATTAAAAAAAAATAAGCAAATAATTGTGACTGATAACAAAGGTGATGCACAGCAACGTTTTTCGCAGATTCTATCAATCAAGTATGATAACGCACAGTTTCTCGTTCCCCTTTTTTTTAAGCGGCGGTTGTTGACAAAAACAATTCATTTTTTTTTTAATTCAGTCTTTGCCTTTTTCCGTTTAAAGCCTCCTCATAAAGAATTGTTTTGTTATCAGCCAGTTTTGCCTCAGTTTCTAGTTTTCCTTTAATATAGGATCCTCCCTCCCCTATCGTAGCAGATTTTATGAATTGACGACTTCGTTTTATAGCTGTCAGATGTAATTTATTACGGCCACGTTTTTTTGCATCCAGTGGATGTTGGACATAAGTTGTTTTCATTTCCAAGTTGTTGGAATGGAAAATGACTTGTTGTCCAATACTAAGAGTGCGTTCGATTAGGAAATCTGGATTTAGATTTTATAATCCGGATTTCGGACTTGCCATAGAACGCGAAATCCATAAACGGTTTCAACGCTGAGACATCGGTTTTTGTATTTCCTTTTTACCGTTCGATTGGGAAATCCGAAAAGGGATTTGAAACTGACTGTCCTTGAGAACAGCGGTCTTGCACGCGCACGCATAATTAGCATAAAAAAGACCGCTCTTGACGAGAACAGTTTTGCAAACCCTTTCTCGGATTTCCCAATCGAACGGTAAGGAGGAAATCCATGAAATGCCGATTTGGATTTCTTAATTAAAATCTACCCTGAGGACGGATTTCTCGAAGGTGAAATCCGAAAACGGATTTCGCGTTCGATTACAAAATCCGAAATCCGAATTTCCCAATAGAACGCAACCTTATGTTCGGTTGGCAGGCTCCGAGAAAGCTTCCTCTTTGTCGCATAGGCACCGTAAAGCGTTTTGAGTAATCATATTCGATGTGTAAAGTGAGTTCAGGCTCGTTACCTGCATCCATCTCTCTACGGAAAAAGGCTCTTCGAAAATTAGAGTAATGTCACTTTATCACTGATTTTTTTAAACTTTTGATTGGGCAGCTGGTGAAAATGCGATTAATGTATTAGGTAAACTGATGTCTAGAGGTGTTGTGCATGTGAAAGAAAAATAATCCACAGAATAGGAAATAAAATTAGATTGAAGGGGATCGGTTTTTTTGAATGTTTTCTGGATAAGTTATGCAGTATTACACCACATCATCTGCTCATATTGCGGACTGTGCATTTTTGGAAGCTTCAGTTGTGGACATACTTTTTGTAATTTCGATGTTGGGCGTTGTGTTTATTAGGCTGATTTAGCAACAGAACGGGAACGTCATTTGACGACGGCAAAGCGCGTGGAAAGAACTAATCTCGACTTCCTTGCCCAATTTGCCACTCTTCTATTGGTCAAGCCAGTTATTTGGTTTGCGCGCATCGTGATCAACTGACGTTCCCGTTCAATTGCTAAATCAGCCTGTGACGCCTGCCCTTTCCGTGAAGGTAATGCGCGCGTATTCTCGTCGACGTAACTATGGCAACGAATGTAACACCCTGAAATGGGTACGGCAAATTGCAAAAACGGTATTTACGCGGTATCATTTAAGTAAATGTTATTTCCTGAATTCGTAAGTCCACTTATTCTAATTTTTTTGTTTCCTTTACACTGGCCTCTTTTCCTTTCATTACAAGATCTTAGATGAAGATCGCCGTTTGATATACACGGAAAAATCTATTCAGATGTGGACTTTTGAATCTTTCTGCTTTTGATTGAACCTCTCGTAAAGTAAATCAGAATTTGCCTAGCTCCTAGGTCTTCGATTATTCCGCGCGGCCTGCGAGTTTCGGGTCACGTGGTACGAGCGAGTTTTGAGTTTCCCCGCCGTTCGTCTTGGCTTCGTTACCGAAATGCATTGAACACTCAAGAAGACGCTACTCAGGGACTAAGAAAGATTACTTTATCCTGTGAATGCACTTAAACCGTTACTTCAGCGTGGCCATTAATGTTTACCTCTCTCGTGACGTTTGTATGCGCGCGTACATTATACGTCACAAACAAGAACAGAATTTTTAACATAATTCCTTTACTGCCGGGTACAAGTTACTTAAGTTGGAATAGAATTTCTCTTACTAAATTAATGATCATTTCAAATGAAGCATCAGTTAAGAACAATGAGTGGCAACCATGGATTCCTAACCAGATGACATTTGGTTGGAGGTGTTTTCTTTTCTCTCTCAGAAAGATCTTCTCTGAGCTGCTCTTGTTCGTCGGACCTGGAAAAGACTGTCACGTGACAGCTCTCTCTGGTTATGCCTTAATCTCCAACCATACGCCAACCTCGTTCCCAGGGTTCTCTCCTACCCGCTCCATGGAGCAAGAGAGACAGAGACCCTGGAAAACGCTGGTCACGTGGCTCCAGACCAAAATTAATTCTGAGGGAGGAGTCCTTTGTCTCGCATTTTTTGTGTCTGGTTTATTCGCAACGTTCACTCAGTGGTCGCAACAGCAAGATAGATTTGCCAACCCTACTACAACTATGACTGAAACTAAGGGAAATTTCTGCCTAAACCAAACTATCAGATAAACAAGTTAATTACCAGAGAAGGAAAAAAAAAACTAGCATTGTCGCCGGTTTAAGACCGTTTAACCGATGACACCAATCGCTAAAAATCTACGATCTTGCGTTATACACAAGCGAGTTAATTTTTTGAAGGTAAAATCCCTGTATGTTGAACTTCTATATTAAAAGTTTCAATGCTTGTCTGACAGCGGCTGGTAATCGGGCAAAATAAACCTACACCATTTGCGGTCTTAGCGGTTCGGCGTGACAAAACACCGTGACAAAACATGGCAGTTACATTGAGAGTAAGGAATTCAGTTAACACATTTACGATCAATCTAGTGACTTCACGGAAAGCTATAGCCTAAAATGTCAGCATTTTCCACCCCTTAACCTTTGTTATGATGCGGCAAAAGAAAAGTGGTAAATGGATCAAAGATAAAAATAATTATGTACAAACGCGACATGGAAGACAACAGGAAATAGTATAAACAGAGACAAAACAGACAACATAACCTTCCAAGCGAAAGGCTTTCTAGCCTGCAGAGCAGGCGTTTTTTAACGAAAACTCGGAGGTACATTGATCGTGGCCGCCATCTTGAAAAGCAAAGACTAAGGGGGAGGGGCGGTGGAAGGGGGGAGGGGCGGGGAGGCGACAGGAGAAAACGCCTGCCAGCAAAGCCTATGAAATTACCGAACGCCCCCTAATTAGTCGCTCCTGACTACTTTTCCGGAAATGCAAACAGGCAATGAAAATCGATTTCATTTCTTTTCCGGTAGCCTCAAATTACTTCCGATAATAACATTGGCACGTGTTTGGAACGGTACTTTACCGGGCATTGACAACTCTAGGGAAATCTAGCGAGCGATGTACGTGTAAAAGTTATTCGGAAACGCGTCCTAGCGACAGTTGTAGGATCTGTAAATTCTCTTTTAAAGTGAAGTTTGGGAACGTCAGCGGTAAACAATTTTACTCATCGTCACAAAATCTGTTCAAACCGTCACAGCGCAGAAGATTCCTTTGGAATTGTACTTGCGGACGTTTGCAAACAAGTGGGATTGGTTTTGCTGGAAGATCCACAAGAATATTCTGATCGTGTATGCAACTCCTGTGCGCGAAAAATTCTAACTCTGGGTAATTTGTTTGAGATCGTAAAAACCGCAACTCTTCCAACAATATCTGGTACTAAACGTTCGCTTGCAACCCTTGAGAAAGAAAGTCCATCATGGAGAAAAACGAAGAAAGTGCGGGTTAATTCACCTGAAGTCGAAACGTCATCTCGGATGAGACAACCCCAGAAATCGCGCAAGTCGCTGGCATTTACTGGAGAAAGTGGTTCAATGTCGACGCTGGCTGAAAAAGAAGAGGAAATGTTGAGAAGACTTAACGTAGATGACTTGCCGCAGACAGGACTTCAGGTAAGAGTTGTTTACCTAAATCCTTCAGGGAATATTATTGTAAGAATTCCGCGAGACGATCAAACCAAAACACTGATGAAAAACCTGGCATGTGAAAACTGGCGTGAAGTGTCTAATGCGATATTACAGCACGCTGAACTTGCACCCGAATTAAGAAACAGCATCCGCAAAGTTTTATCCAAGGAATTCTGTGAATATCTGAAGTCTGAAAAATGAGGCTTTTTCCAAAGCCTGTTGGAAGAACTGCTAATAAATCTTGCCTCGACAACAGCGTCGTAACCGCTTCCTTTTGTTCCGACCGTAATTTAAGCGATATTCCCAATCCAGCGAGCGCAGAAAGAGCTTTCTCCAGGGCAGAATCGAAGTCTTTCAAATCCGCCATGTTTTAAAATTTCGGATGAATCAGACTAAAAATACTCCTCTCGTAATATCCTCTCGTAGAGCCCGTGAAAAAAAGGTCCCCTTGATTGGCAGCTCGCAATCAAACATCCGAAACCGCACTAATCAGAGTCCCCGTCGATCTGGTGTACGTGTTCGCCAAACGAACAATGGCTGCGGGCAGGCGTAGTTTTTCCTTCCCTCCCCCTCCCCCTCTCCTATTTTAAACCCATCAACCTCTCCCTTAAAATCAGTTTTTGACTCATCCCAACTCTCTGGTAGTATTAACGTCCAAGATGGCGGGACAACGTTATTCGTTATTCCTGAAAAACAATTCATGGATCGCGCTCCAAAATACGCCTGCTTTGCAGGCTAAAGGCTTTCTTGTTTATGGTCCATATGAAAACTTTATTTAAGAACAAATGTGGCTCAGTAATTTCGAAAAATCATCTAAAGCATACCTAAACATCCAGAAAATTAATAAGGACGGAACAATAAACGGTTGGCAGTCATACATTAAGCCATATCATATTTGTTTACAAAGAAGCTTACCGCCATCCTGATAATTATAAACGAGGACCAAAAAAAAAAAAAAAAAAAATGCAAAAACACAGAGCCTTAGCTAAAAATATTTTCTTTCAAGATTCTCTTCACCTCTTTCGATTTGAACAATAGCTAACAATCAGCCTGACTGTGCGGGCCGCGTATTCTCTCTTCCTGTTGCTTCAAGGTCGGTGAGGACAGCAACGCTTGATACATTATTTCGGCGCCCTCCATAATAGTAGCTAGTCTTGAAAACACATACAGATACTGTACATTTGTTTCCTTAAGTGGCCTCCACAACATAGAAACGGCAATTCAAATCTAGTCCGTTTCGGTATGAATCCTACTACCAGGATACCTAAATTATTTTTGACTGTACAAACGGTGAATCCTCCGCGATTTCCGTTGCATGTGCGAAATGAAAGCATCGCTGCTAAACATCCAATTAACATCCAGATATTCTGCAGGAAGTTACGCTTTCACTGTCAAAGGATTTTGTGCATTTTTTTTATTTCGGCGTTCAAGAACAGGTCAGGTATACAGTTTCATGGCTACACTGACCTGTCTACGATCTGTAGGGACAAATCTCACACTTACCTGCCCCTTCCCCAAATCGCTTCTTTGTAATCTCCCAGATTCTGGGAGACACGTGACCAGCTTTTACCAGGGTCTCTGTCTCTCTCGCTCCATGGGGCGGGTAGGAGAGAACCCTGGGAACGAGGTTGACCATACGTCAGATTGCTCAGAGAGGATATTATACTGAGGCTTTTGAATACCATGTTTGCACCCCTCGGTAGACATCTCAACCTCAGTAAGAATTTGGTAACCACGGAAAATTTAAAAACCATATTTGAAACCTGCCATCGACTGGAAAGTTTAAGTGCAGATTCCATTCCATCGGGCCTTGGCTTGAAAGGAGAGTGGATCAGGTTGAAACCTTAATATTTCTGGATTTAAGAGACGCAAGTGGATTCGCTGCTGGAATTGAGGATATCTTGCAAAAAGCATACAACTTGAAATATCTGGGTAAGTAAATCGGTCCCTTTGTTTAGCGCAAATAACAAGGAGAAGATGTATTGATCGCTTGTTACTACCAAATTTTTTCTTTGGTATTTCCCAAAGTCAGAAGCCTTACTGATCTAACAATTCATTGATTTTCTTTAGATCTGGCATCCCTTGAGTTGATTTTACGAGCATTTAATAAACAATTATTGGATGTTAAAACTTATAGATACCTTAACTGTAGACTTGCTCACATGTCGACACGCGGTTTTTCTCGAGCGCGAAGCGCAAGATAGAAGCTGGAGCCTACTACCGGAACCGGAAATGAGAAGAGACGGACTTTGAGAAAGTCTACCGTAACTGTTACCGATAATCTCACAAAAAAAACGAATTTGTTGATTGTTTTATTGTACATAGTTTCTAAAATAACGCACGAAACACAGTTCATTATTTCTCATAAAAAAGGCTAGAAAGTGTAGAAATTCAGCTTGAAAATCATGCATTCCACGCACAACCCTCAGATTCACATAATCTTAAGCTAATGCAGAAAGCGATGTAGCATAATCACAATCATCAGTCACGAACCTCATGGAGATGGAAAGTAATTCTGAGCTCCACGCACTTGAAGATGAATGTCAGCAAATATATATAGGCTTACTTGTTCCTGAATGGTTAAACTGTGTGACATTTTCGACCAATTAAACAAAGCACACAAATCGTCAAATTGATTGAACAGTTAGAGCGCGTGTTATCAGTCGGCCCTATCCAGCCAGATCAGTCCCCCCGTAGAGAGAATTTCTCTACTAATCAACACTATCCCATCAATCTCGTTCCCAGGGTCTTCCCGCCCCTCCTATTTTCTATGGAAAAAGCCCTGCGAATGAATTAGGCGTGGCATATACTCCTTAATTAGGTTGAGTTTATGGGCGTCTGTATAGCAGTTAATTACTATTTCAGTTAATTTTTGCTTTTCCTGTGTTTAAAATTCACTAGCATACATTACCATACGCAAAAACCATGTAAAAATAAAAATTAACTGAGACAAAGAATTAACTACAACATCTATACCAGTGGCCGGTCCTTATTTTTAGACTAAACTGAGGCCCAAAATGAAAAAAAAAAAAAAACATCTCGGCGAAAGAATCGAGTGATTAACGCGTATATAAGGTGGGTAGGCCCCACACGGACATATGATATGAAAATTGAGCGATGCAAAAATAAAATTAAAGCAGTTATAATTTGGTGCAGGTGATGCTTCAAAGCCACATTTTAACGAAAGCATGGTGAAGTGCTAAGGATACATTGAATTCGGGTATAGGATCTTTTCTCAGTGACTTGATTTGCATTCTAGTGTATTATTCATTATGACCAATCCTACTGTTTTGTAAGCCTTAAAATGTCTTAAAGATCGCAACTAAGTCCAGGGAAGGAGCTTATTACCTGTTCAAAGGGGACAGATGACAAATTGTTATTGCTCCAAGTATCTGTATGTCGTAACTGTTCATCCGTAGGCTGCTGCCTAAAATGTGTGAAGGGAAAGTGAAACTTGCAGCTTAAGAGCGACTTTTTCTGGAGACCGAGTGAGAGGTGGCACAAGATGGAAAAATTGCCTATCCTCATATTTCGTCCAGAGATACCTTATAGTGAGTCAATAAATGTGGTGTAATTATTTTTGTTGAAGTACTTTTTTCTTTTTCAGAAAATTCTCAAAAACTGTAACGGGTGGCTACCGCCATAATATGACCAAAATAAAAGCGACAAGTAATGGTTCAAGAAGTTTGCTCCTTAAAAGCGCAGAAAGAACTTAGGGTTTTTTAAATTTAATATGTACGTAAGAGGTACTGGCAAATGGTTTATTAACCGTTATAACTGGGTTATAAAGGTTATTTTGAATTTCAGGCAAATGTTTGAAAATCGCTAATATTTCATAGCTGTAAAATCCCATTGCGGGGCAGATTTTCAAGAAACCTTTTTCCCATGCGGTATAACTCAGAATGACTTGGAATTAATTTTCCTGTTAAGTGCAAATGGCCTTCTTTCCAATGATGCAAAAATTTATTTGGGGCTTTTATTCACTGCTAGGAGAAAGTCCGCTAAACTTTGAGGAAATCACTCATTGACTTGTCAACAAACGAAAGTTATCAACTTACGCTTTTCGTTATCAAAGCCACGATTTCACATAATTCTTAGCTTTAAGCACTATTTTAGATCTAAAAGACAGTACAGTAAGCTTACCTTGTAGAGCCAGCGGTGGAAAATTGGTTTTTCGCACTATTTTTGTTTCAAATTGCCATCTCCACGTAAACAAACGGCACACATTCCTGGTGGCTTTCCAGTGAACATTGCATTACTGGACATTTTTAACCATATTTGAGCTTTTACACGTTAATACTCTACCCGTTATTTATTTATTTTTACTTATTTTATTTTATTAGCCACACAGTAATTACAAAATTATAGGAAAAGAAAAAAAAAAGAAGTGGTGAGAAGACCTAACAGAAATTATAGGAGCTTATGAGAGGTTAGGCCTCCTCGAACTATGAGCTAGAGCTGTTTCACATCAATTGTTTTGATTGTGAGCGATAAGTTTACCCGTCCCATTAAATTATCCCATGATGCCGGAGAGTCTATGAACGATAAAAAAAAAAAAAAAAGGTTTCATAAAAAACCATCACATTGGAAAATGTATGTTCTGTTAGTGCTTCACACATTACCCGTCACGGGAGTCTGTAAAAGGTTTATATTCTTAAGTAATTTCACAATTCATTATTATTCTTGTACTCAACATTTTCCGAGGATAATTTTCGCCTCTGCGTTTTGTTAATATGAATACATTAATTAAAGCTGACATTTTGCTTCAGCTGACGTAGCACAGTAAGAGCTGATTAAGCAATCGAACGGGAACGTCAATTGACGACGGGAAACTGCGCGGAAAGGACTGAACGTGACTTCCGGTGCGCAATTTGCGCTCTGTCATTGGTTTGCGCGCGCCGTCGTCAACTGACGTTCCCATTCTGTTGTTAAATCAGCCTATTGAGTCATATCAATGCAAATCTGTCAAAAGTTTGAAAACGAAACGAATTGCTCGAGAGGATCTTTCTTTGCTAAATAACTGCGTAAAAATATCTTGCTCCCGACAAAGGAATTTAGGTTTCTTTATGTGAATAAATAGCCAAAGCATTTCGCAAACTTGTTAACGAGAAAGATCTGACCTAAATCACCCTTAGCTGTTAGTCAAGTAGCTAAGCAAAACTTTTATTATCCAATAATTTACCAATAAAGTGTAAATAACAATAAGCAACCGCCATCTTTGGTGCGACTATTTAAAGTTTTAAAAACTATCAGTCCAGTTTCATGTCAAATTGGAATCAGTCAGAAGGACTTCGCTATCTGTTTGTAGCAACCGAGTTGCATAAAATTCAATGGGGACTTGACAATTTCCATGATCATTTATAAAGGTACCCATGGCAAGTTTGGCCCAATAACATTAGCAGTTAAGAATAAAGAAAATAAAGAAAAAGATTAACTTTCGATTAACCTAAAATGTTGTAGCCTCACTGGCTCGTCAATTTCGTTCACTATTAAAGAACATTATCTGTATTTATTTATTCTGAATAGCAGTCAGCGTCATTTGAGTTCATTTTCGGCTTTGGCTGCAGGTGTTTAATAAAACATTGTTACAGCTAGATTTGGTTTATTGTCAAGAAAGTTTCTCCTGCAAGCAATGCTATAATCGCGCTTTGTACAAGGTTAGTAACCTGGTATCAACACTTTTTTAGTTTCATTAAATGTCTTCCTCAAGAAAAAAAGGCACAGATAAAGTACCTGAACGTATCTCAAAAGTGTATTATTAGAATTATTTCCTTCTCGTGCCAATGCGAAAACATTGACACTGGAATTATTTAAATTTAATGGACAATTCAGTCCTTTTATAAGAACATTTTTTAAAGTTATCTGCACTCGGTAACATGCATAACTTTGTGAAAAGTTCTCCGCCTTTCGCATTGTCTGAGCACTGTTGTTTGACATTTGGCTGTTGATTCAAACAGTGGAACTTTTCATTACGCCCAACTCTCAATTAGTAGATGCAAACTAGGACAATTTCAACGCACAGTTTAAAAGGCAAAAGGTAGTTGTTTAAAATGGCTAGAGATCCTTATAATATATTTCAAATGCAACAGAAATTCTTATTAAAGAACTAACCAAGAGGTAAAAAAGGTTGCCATTTTTATTGTTTTTTCGTCAAATTTCCGTTTCTTGGCCACATTAAAAATTTGCTGAAACTTATTAACCGAACAAAATAATTACAAAACATATGTCTATATATACCCTACCGAGGAGACAAGACAGAAACTGAAGTTTTCTCCGGTTTCTTGAAAGAAGCTAAAATGTTTGATCTCGCATAGAACCTTGGTCTTTTGTTTCTTGGCGAGCAAAAGCTCTGACTTAAGGTTTGCGAAAATTTACAAATTTTCCTCTAGCTTCATCAATTAAACCATTTTAGCAGGTGTCTCTGAGTATTAGGTAAGTTTTTTTTTCTTTTTAGTACGAGGCATTTTCATATATCCAGTTCACACATTTATCGCACTTATTGGATTTTATATATAAAAAAGAAAAAAACTTTTAAGAAAACAATTTTTGAATAATTTCCATTCTCTATTTTCATTTTCTTTTTGTGCGATGCTTCTGCTTTTGTTATTTAACATTAATTATAAGAGCCTGATTAAAGCTTAAGCCGCAGCTTAAGTTTGTTATTTTTTTATCCACAAACCGAGGTAATTTAAAGGGAAAAGCTTCCGTTGTGCTCTAGTTTCCAAAACAATACGTCTATTAAAATGTTTTATATGTTTTAGCTTTTTAAACCGGCATTTTTTGTGACAGCTACAAGGCTTTAAGCAACTATACCACTAATTAAACGTTTATTGCTGTCATTATTAGTCAGGTCCAGTTGCTAAAACAGTGTGGGCGGAACAAGTTATATCATAACTAACTGAATACAGGAACTTTGTGTAGAAGTTTGTAAATTAAGATTGCTCCGTGACGTATTTTCTCTACAACATTTTTCACCCAATCTTACAAATTCGTTTTGTGAAGGATTCGTCGCTTATCTTTTCTAGTTGTGCCATCGACGCCAGTTTAGTCAAATAACACAGAGTCGACAGAATGTTAGGGTTACTAGGGTTGGTAGGAAATAAATTACGAGACAATTAGTAAAAGAAGAAAACGGTTTGATAATTATTTTGGTTTTTTAAGTGTTTCTGAAAAGAAAACATCATGTCAATAAGTAATATTTTGCTTAAGTAAAGTTGAGATACCGCAATGCGTAATATACACACACACACACTACACTTTTTTTTCACACACATCATTTTGCCATCTCCGCCCGCAAACAGCAAAAGCTAGACGAGGCGGGCGGAGATGAAAGGTCACAGCAGTCATAACAGATAGAACTAAATAAGAATTACAGAAAAACAAGCTAAAGCTACAAAATATATAGTCTTACAGAATGATATTACAAGACAAATTTACTACTAACAGAACCTATCAATTATTAGTGCATTGAGTCGAGGATGCAGAATTTGCCATTTTTTTCTAGGAGAATGGGCACTTCAACATAATCGTCCTCTGCTTCCATTATCGAGAGAGCACATTCGTTAGGAATTGCATTGTCTGAGCCATTTTGTTTGACATTTGACTGTTGATTCAAACAGCGGAAATTTTCACTGCGCCTAGCTCTCGATTAGTAGAAGCAATATAAGACAATTTCAACGCACCGTTTAAAAGGCAAATGGGAGTTGTTTGAAATGGCGAGAGATCCTTATAATATATTTCGAATGCAACAGAAATTATTTTTTAAGAACTAACAAAGAGGTCAGAAAGGCTCCCATTTTTGTGTTTTTTTGGGGGTCAGATTTTCCGCTTCTTGATACTGTATTAAAAATTTGCTGAATCTTATTATGCATCGAAAACGAACAACGGCCTTATATGAAACGTGCAGCGGCGGATCCAGACCTTCAATAAAATTCAATAAAGTAGCACAATAAAACAATAAAATACAACAGCTATACTCGCATGCTGCAGATCAGTCCACTTGAGGAGACCACGATCTTCTTTGTTATTTTTTCTTTTGCAGATGTCAAGACAAGAAGTAATTTTGCTTGTATTAATTTTGGTGTCAGAGTGGACAGTGGCAGGCATGTAAAATTATTATAATCTGGAATTATCGTCTCGTATGTATTTTCTTATTATTCTTATGTAGCAACAAAGCAGCTAAAAGTGTAGCACATGTACAAACAATTCACAACCAACGTGCTAGTTTGGGCAATCGCATTATATTGAGTTCAAATGATAATAAAAGTGCAAGAACTAATGTAGATCAGCGGCTGCCATAATCCTCATGGGAAATCTACAAACTCCGTAAAATGCTTCCTTCCATTGTTTTGAACAGGTTATTATTCTCAGTTAATGAAAAAGCAGGTCACTGAGGTTGAACAGAAAACCAACTGTTCCACTTCAGTGACCCTAGGAAGAAGATGCTGCATAAGTTTTTACGTTGAATTCACTTGACTGTCAAAACTTTGACCAAGTTAACACCAGATTGGTCCTGGAGGAGCGTGACCATAGGGTGACCAAGCTAATAGCCTGTTCTAGACGTTCAGATCGTGGGGACAGCGCAAAGAGATGTAACAGTGAGGGAAAAAAAAAAAACAACAACAACGCTCTCTTCCTTCGCGCCGCACTCTACTATCCGAACGCCTGGAACAGGCTACCACTGAGCTTAAAGCACATCCTTCAAACTCTATATTTTTCCAAAGTTTTTTTTGGTCGTAATTGAACAAAAGAAATACAGGATCTTTAGTGGAACTGCTCCTGGCATCGATAGGTTTCCACTTTCTATAGCAATGGATGCTCCACCGCACGTACACGCTGAGGCTCCGCTAAATATTCTTGGGTTTCGTTGAGCGTGCTGTTTTAATAGACAGAGTATTCGCTTATATTTTGAAGTATTTCTTAAAGTAGGTTTAAGCAACTCTAATTTTGCTTGCAACCTGATATAACTTGAAATCACAACATCTTAGAAACCTGCTAAATTGTCTTTTTCAGAAAAGCCGAAGATAACGGTACCATTGGCGGAGTGGCGAACTGTACCTGAGCATTATATCTGGTTTCTGCTGGGAGGTACCCCACCGATTAACTTGACCCTGGTGAATACTTCAAAACATTTGGAGAACGGTCCCAACCTAAAAGGATTCCAGATGAAACAGACTGGTACCTACAAGTTTAAAATAAATCGGACGGGTACCTACAAGTACACTCTATTAGCAGAAAACAATGAAGGAAATGACTCAAAAACAGTTGAAGTAACCGTTCTGGGTAAGGATTCAATGCCGTTAAATTTCATTCAATGTATATAACACATTTTTGCAATAAACAACCATAGTAGTTCGCCCAAACAGTTGACTCTGTTGAATTTTGTCCTTATTTTATCCGTTGATCATTCAGTTCATTCGGTGAAAAATGAATGTAAAAAGTTTTAAACTCGGCTTGCTCTTGTTTTCCATTGTTTTGAACCTGGGTAATTTGTGTCATTTTAGGTGAGTAGACAATAAGGATTTACCAAATAATGAAAATTTGGGTTTCACCCTTAATCAATGAGGAAAAAAGAAAATTCGTTTATTAGCTATTAATAGTGTGTTGCTGCATATATCGAAAAATCTCCCCTTCCTATTGCCTTATTCTTGCGTCCATTCATTTTGCAGATTGCAATCATTTGTGTCGCAGTACAGGTTCGATACCATGGTGGGGCGAATTTACCAACCAATACGACTGTAGTGAAAGCAACATAACACACAACTGGAATTGCATTCCAACTACAACCACTGAATTGTGAGTGTATTTCCTTTTTCACCTTATATTAATTGGTCAAATGTTTTTTTCATGATTTTATCAGAATAGACTGCTGTCTCGAAATTTCTAAATGTATTTTATTTTTAAAATTGCCATCGTTTTATCCCCGTTTCACACGCAAACTACAAAATGCGTAAAAATGCCGACCCTGAAAGTAGGAGAATCTTTTGGCTAGCCTGCGTCAGTAGCAAGCGCTTCCGCGCGAGTTCGTCGAGAAAGTATAGGGACAACAGCAAAAAAGAAGGAATGACGGGGGAGGGGGAGGGGAGAGAAGGAAACGCTTGCCCGTAAATCCCACGTGTTCGTCCACGAACGCAGCTTCTAATTGGTGGTAGTTTTGTTCAAATAGCAATCAATACATCGATCAAACCATGGTCTTATCGGATTTGTGATTACAAATGGTCCAAATACTTTAGTCTGATATTTAGTTGAATCGTGTTTGTGCAAAGGTTTATCAGATCTGAGTCCCTTCAAAGTATAATTAGAGATCAAGCAGTGGAGACTAGTGAAGGCCAATTTATTGGGAATGACGGTGTGCGTATCTGACTGGAAAAAATGGACCGTTTGTTGGAGATAACATCAACGTAAATCAGAACATCGGTGCCCCACATTAGCTAGAGCCGCCATGGAAAGGTCAACTTTTTGAAATGAAAAGATTCTTTTTGTTTATTGCAAATTGAGTGGCATGTATTGTAGCGAACTTTTCGACACTGCCTGGCCTATGGAGAGCAGCCGCTCTGCAAAATTCATCGCCGACGGAGTGAATTGTTCCGGACAAATAATCTCTTTGCGACGTTTTGACAAGGTTTCGGTTGAGATAAAGTAAAATAAAGTTCAAAATTTAACTTAACTATATAAAGAACAAGAAATTCTTAAGCAATCGCTTAGAGTTTCAACCTTCTTTTAATCGTAAGGTTTCTTTTTATTACAGTTTTTCAATCGCGTGGAGCTTGTTTTAGGGAACAAAGTAAAGTTTTAGAATTTGGTAATCTGTTCGTTATCTATCTTGTTGACGAGCTGTCAATTTTCAAATGAACCGAACCGTGGAATTTCAAAGGGCGTTTTCCAGAATCGTGGGGTTTGCGGGCAAGCGTTTCCTTTTCTCCCCTCCCCTTCCCCTTTCCATTTTGTAACTCAATTGGAAACGCTTGCCACGCAAGCATCTTTCGGCAACTACTGTGTACTTGTGTTATCTTAACGTGAGAAGAGCGTCAGGCAGCTTTCTAGTTATAAGCGCGGACGATCAACTTTGGACTTTCAAATGAGCGGGCATGCAATGCAAAACTTGCCCTTTCATTTACAGTGTAAAAAAAAATTCGGCTCCACGCATTCACCTTCTCAAACGTTATACGTGACATAACCCGCTTCACGCTATTGAATAAGATACACATGGACAAATCAGTGAGAATTCTAGGCGACAGATGTCCATGTCTTACACATTGCCGTGTTCCCGGCCACCAATACGCCTAATGATTAACGAGTGTCCGTAAACGAAAGAACTAACATTCACATCATGACCATGATATTCATTTTTATTATTATGATAATAATAATTATTATTATCATTATCATTATCATAATTGAAGATGATGTGAACTGCGGAAATATAAATTTTAAATGAAAATATGATCGTCGCAGTGGTAATTGCAATTTAACTGGGTCGGATGCGCTCTGCCTAGTCAAGACCACCAAGAAGTCACATATAGTTACCGCAGGACAAACAGTCCGCATACAGTGTAGAGCTAACACTGGAGCAATTCATCGCAGAACCTCTGTCTTGTTTCAACTTGATGAGATGGGACAATGGCCATCAGGACTGACAGTGCACAAAATCCCTTACCACCGTAAAAGAAGCGATGCCACTATCTTACCTGTTACGGTCACTAATAACAGCAAACATAATGTCAGTCTACCCGGCAGGGTGGTGTTAGGAAGATTGCAGTTAGTTCGCTCAGTAGCTCGAGTGGAAGTAAAGTTCAAAGAACTAGAGATCGTGGCCAAGGAGGATGAGTCACTAAATGAACAAAGTATGCCCGACCTACCAAGAAACAGCAGCACCGGAGACTGCTTGCCACCAGTGGACTGACACCGGAACAGCAGGAGCAAGCCAGAAAGTAATTGTATGAGGATGTAGATACATTTGCAGCAAGTGATGATGATGTCTGCTGTATACCTGGATTACTTAACAATTATTCCGTGAGCGCGCGTTGGATATATCCAACAAGCGCGAATGGATACTTGTTTTTATTAATTTTTTAAAAAATCCAAACGTCTGGTTATTACAACTAAATTTTAGAAAAGTTCATTTTGAATATTACAAAACGACCGGATATGAATATAACTTGCGGTAAAAAAAGGGAAAATCACATGACATGTGCGCCGTTTGCTAACTTAGTTGAATGAAAAATCTGAAAGGGAAGGGCGCTGTGCTTAAATTATTCTTGACAAGTACTGTTTACGCTTTCCCTCACTGTGACAGTAGAATTTGACGCTGGATAGGTCCACCTGATTTCTCTTCGATTTCGCTTTCTTCTTCCACTGAATTGAAGCTGCAAAAAGACCCAGCTTCGTTAATCAATTTGTTGTTGTTGTTCAATGGAAAGCCGCTCGTTGTAGGATTCACTTGAGGCCCGTTATGGTTCGTTATAGATTCGCGAAGGTGTTAAGAGGTGTAAAAGCTCTTCAAACACGCAAAAAATCTGCTAATGGTTTTGAAAACTTACTCCTGCAAGGACTTGCAAGCCATTCTGAAAATTGTTAAGGTAATAATATACACGAAGAAATTACTCAATTCTGATTGGCTGAGAAAGGAGTGCAGTTCTCCTGTAACACGAGTGCAATTTTGTAACACAAGCGCAAATTACAAATGGTTTCTGATTGGTTGAAAACACAAAAGAAACCAACCAGAACCAAACAGACTAGAGCTCTTTAAATTGAATAAAATGGCCTAGGTTTTCAGCAAAGAACGATTTGATTTTGTATGCAAAACAACAATAGAACAGTTTTCAAAAACCCGAACACAGTAAAAAGTACGTCTTTCTGGATAAATGTATTGAAAATGTGGTGCTAAGAGAAAAATACTGTCAACAAAATCGAGTAAAATGAGCCAGAGAAACTAAACAAGCCACTTAAGGTGGCTCGACTGGATTTTTTAGTGGGTATACCTCCCAAGTTTGAGCATTAATTACGTCGCCATGAGTAAAGATATGGCAAGAAGATTACCAAAACTGTATTATATAAAGATGAAAATTTCTTATGATCTGGGTTTTATTGCAATCGGAGTCGCCATGGCAACGTAACGACACCATTACGTTTTGTATTTATCTTTGGGTTTCTCTGTACCAGGAGTTTTTTTTAAAAAACTCGCTTAAGGGAGTATGCATCTGCCATAATTGCCTCAATTATGGTAAAGTTTGAACAAATTCTATGAAATCGTTTTCGAAATATTTTGAAACAAAGTTTTAAACATCATGAAAACAGTGAAATAGCATGCTATCCACACAATTAGCTAATTTTTTGAGAAAATGATAAGCTTTGGAAACGCGGCTTCATCTCACAGTGGTTTGATTCCATTGAAAACCTCCTACAAAAAAAGAGGGAAATTGCTCTGGGCGATAATGAGTAAGAAGAATTTTATTAACTTGCATCCAGCTGCTTTTGTTACAGTTTTTACACGTAATTTGCCCATGCCTACAAATTTCGCATTTTTCAAAAAACCGCTCGATAATTTTTTTTATAAATTTGAAAATCCCGAGATCAATCAACACTAAATATACCCTGCAAGTTTCAAGAACATTAAAAGCAGAGAAGGTTTCCAAATAGGACCTCAAATATGACCAATTTCCCCCCCAGATTTTGTGTTTACAAGTGAGCGTCCACATTCTTCACTGGCATTGTTTTCAAGTTTCATATGCACGTGAAAATTAAGCAAAAAGATAGAATTTGCATCAAAAAGGCCCCCCGGTTAAATCTCCGGAATATGCTAATAACCGGGTAAAGAAATTAGTGATATATTATAACATCACAGCAACTCTTTGTAAGAGTTTCTGTGATGTTATAACCCGAGTAAGATAATTAACTGTTGCATACTACAAGACGAGCCATGACGTTCACCGTCTCGGCCCTCACTGCTATCTGGGACACAAGCCAATTATTAGCAAATTCCGGATATTTCTTCCGAAAGTAATCGAGAGTAATGGCGTCGTTACGTTGCCATGGCTACTCCGATTGGGATAAAACCAAATCATAAGAAATTTTCGTCTTTATATAATACAGTTGTGGTAACCTTTTTTCCCTATCTTTACTCATAGCGACGCAGTTAATGCTCAAACTTGGGCGCTATCCCTCCAAAAATTCCAGTCGAGCCACCTTAAAACAGACTACGCTGAAGAAAAATAAAGAACAAAAACGGTGGCAGCAACATGCAAGCCATGACAGCTACACTTTTCAGGCATTTAAATGAACAAGGATACAAGTTTTCTATGATAACAACAGGGATTTCAAACCACGTAGTCGTTGTCCGTTAGAGGAGAAAGGTGTCGGGTTGCTCTCTTTCTTTCTATTTAAAAAACATGCGATGGTCTGGTTCTTTCTACCTCAGTAGCAAACGAAACGAAAATTTAATCACAAACATCTGGCTCGCTAAACCAATGGGCGAAAATACCATAAGTGACAATGAAAGAATCCTTAGCTGGAACTAGCCTTAAAGAAAGTGAGAAAAAAATTACGGATCATAGTGCAAGAAAAACAACAGTCAGCAAGCTGAAGAAACAGAGGTATAAATTTCCTCAACTACTACGATGAAGCCGACGAAGAAGGGCGACGACGACTCTCTCCTGCAAGATCCAAATGAAATTATAAAAATCCCAGGGCTGAGAAAAAGCAAATATTATATTAATATTAGCAGTTATGACATCACAACAGTTGTGGCTCCACTTGCCCATCGATGGCAGTGTCGAAAGAAAAAAAAAGTCTCCTTTAGTTTTGGGTTTTAAATTTCAAAAATTTATCCATGAATCCTGCCATGATGGGGTCTCAGGAACAGACAATGATGAACAGCCGTTAAACAACTCAGCAAGTGTCTTTTATCTTTGGCTGCTCGAAGCGTTCTCCCGATTTCAAAACGGCAGTATACTTCTTGTAAACGCCGAGCTTTCATAAGCGAGGATGATTCTAAAACACTTACTTTTGCTGATTATTGTAAACCGTGTTATCTTCAATCGGGTGGTGTAAAATCAATCCTTGCACATTACCAAGTTCTTAGCTGAATGATTTTGAAAGCGTTGGTCTTGAAAAAGTTTGATTTTGACAAAGGTGGTATTTTTTTTTCAGTCAATCAGTGGAATAAAGTAAAAACGCGCGCGCTGTCAAAATTTGTTGTTGAACTTACTAGTGCTTATTTATGCCAAATTGCACTTGAAATCATGTGATTACCTATACTAAACTTTCTTGTTGTTGTTGTTACATAATCAGCTCGACGTATAGAAGAATTAAGCTTATAATTTCTTTACATTTTTGTGGAAACTTCGGAGTACCATTAAATAATTTCACACAAAGTTTGTGGCTGTCTTGTCGCTGCCAGTATGGCCTTTCTGTTTTTTTCTGTTGTTTCGTTGGCAGAAAGCTTGCAAAATCTACTTTCTTTATTATTTTATAAGGTGAAACTAAGGTATATGAGGTTATAACAGAGATTGAATGAACCAATCAGAATGCTAGAAATGCATTATCTGAGGTTGAAATAAAGATGGATATTGATATATTAATATTTATCAATACCACGTCCACCCTACCCTGAAGTCAAGGTCTGCATCGAAGACTTGCCCAATAGAGGTTTCATTCCCAAATCCTCATCACCATTCTCAAGCAGTGTGGTCTGTGTTCGTAAGAAAGATGGGGGAATGAGGTTATACGTAGACTACAGGGAGCTAAACAAGAAAACTGTGCCCGACCGACATCCCATTCCGCATATACAATAAGCTTTGGGCCGTCTGGGGGAAATTCATGGTTTAGTGTCTTGGATCAAGGCAAAGCATACCACCAAGGGTTCATTGGCAAGCAGAGTCAACCACTCCCATCCTTAAACGCTCCGGCAAATTTTCAGCGATTTATGGAAAACGGCTTGAGACAACTACGCGATGAATGAGTCATTTTTAGAGCACATTGAACATATACACAAGGTACTTCAAATCTTAAAGAGCCGTGAGCTGAAGTTGAAAGCAGCTGAGTGTAAACAGTTTAAACGTGAAGTATCATTCTTGGGAGGGCTTGTCTCCGAAGATGGATATCAAATGGATCCTAAGGTAACAAGTGCAGTGACAGTCATAAAAGATGTGAGACCCAAAACAGTCGGGAAGGTCAGAAGACTAATGGGACCACTTGGTGTGTTCCGCAGACACATAAAGGACTTTGCACGAATCTCAAAATCAATTTAGGATCTGTCGAGCAGACCGAAATGAAAAGGTGCTTCTACAGCCAAATCGACATAAAAACAGTGCAGTGGAATTTCTTGCATTAAAGTGGGCAATTACAGAGCAATTCCATGATTACCTCTACTATGCTCCGACATTTGTGGTGTACACCGACAACAACTCATTGTCTCATGTCCTGACAAAGGCAAAGTTAAATGCTACTGGATTGAGGTGGATCGGAGAGCTGGTTGATTATAATTTTAAGATTCAGAACAAGTCAGGGAAGTTGAACACCGATGCTGACAGACTCTCAAGACTACCAGCTGATTTTAAGGAGTATATGGACAGTTGCAGTGAAACAATATCACCTGAGAGACTGCGAGCCAGTGTCGCCGCTGTCCGGACCATGTAAAGTGGGGATTTAATTCGGCTTACTGTTCTGACAGATCAGAAAGAGGTGCTTCAGCAGGGTTACCCGTGGTCTACGACAGCCTGCAACCACGTGTGAGTGGTAGAGCTCGTGATAGGCCAACATGAATATCCCGATATAAGTCGTGTCGTCGAATTCCTCAAAGCAAAACTGAGACCCTCAGTTTCACAGAAGCGGCAGGAAACACCGTCAGTACGTAAACTACTGACCCAATTGCATAAGCTTCATATTGATGAGAAGAGTGCAATCCTCTATCGAAGCCAGCGATCGAGTGGCACTCTCACAGAAGTTTAAGTGAATTGTGTATCGGGAACTGCATGAAGAAATGGGGCATTTGGGTGTGGAAGGAATATTAGCGCTAGCTCGTGAGAGATTCTACTGGCCAAACATGAGGAGGGACGTAGAACATTACATCCACAGATGCTGCCGTTGTCTGAAACAGAAGCACCCTTACATCCAGCCTAATTTGACCACAGCACCATTGCAACTATCAATTGACCTTGTGCATCATGAACGAAACTTGGTAGGTTATGAGTATATCCTGGTCATGGTAGGTCATTTTATCAAGTACGCCCAGGCTTATCCCACAAAAAACATTAAGCAGCAAACACCTCCGCTGATAAGATCGTTCCACTTCATTCCACGGTTTAGTTTTCCGGAGAAACTTCAACATGATATTGTTGGGGGGGGGGGGGGGGGGGGGAGAGAATTTGAGAATCGTCAGTTCAGACGATTTGACGAATTAGTTGGAGTGATGCATTCTAGGACTACGCCATACCGCACACAGGGCAATGGATTGGTTGAAAGAACGAACCAAACCCTCTTTAGTATGCTGCCGACTCTTTCTGAAACTCACAAGACCAATTATAAGCTTAAGGATCACGTGAACAAACTCATCCATGCCTATAACTGCACCGTGCACGAGTCGACAGGATATTCACCACTCTTCTTGTTGTTCGGGAGGAGTCCTCGTTTACCAATTGACATTATGTTAAATTTAAAGAGTGAAAGTGGTCCTAGCTCCTACGCTGAGTATGTGTCCAAATGGAAAACACCCACGCAAGAAGCTTATTCCTGTGATGATCCTGAACCAATGGCTAGCAGTGCTTTTAAGGGAAAGAAGATTTACGACAGACGAGTGAGGTCCTCGGCAGTGAGGGCGTATGACACTCCTGACAACCCCACTTACAAGACGCAGATTGACTCTTCTCCGACTGGAGATGTAAGCCAGTGCGCAATGTACGACCACTTTATCCATCCATGTACACGAGGAACTTTAGTCAATAAGTGGAGTGTAATTCAACCACCAGCAGTTTCCTATCCACCGATGCCTCCCTTCATGGCACCGTTGCTGTTTTGGAATGCAAACCCAGTGATGCCTTACATGTATCCAGGAGGAGTGACATACTCAGCCACATTATTGTTGACCAGTAGGACTGCCACACCAGATACCAGTCTCTAAATAATTTGTTGCTTCTTTTCCTTGTTTGAGAACACTTATTCAAAAAAAAGGAAAGAAAAGAAAAGAAGAAAGTTTCGTGTATTTCCAGCGTTCAGTACTTGAATGCGTCAGTGGCTTATCGACAGTCAGTTAAATAGCAATTGATGACCATTGAGTGCGGACAGATTTTAGGACTTTAGTATCCAATTGACTGTACTGGAAATGGGCCTGATCAACCCATTTCAAGTTTCCGATGTTTCAGGAAATCTCGTTACAGAACCCGCTGTTATGAAGTCTGTAGGTTTTTAAGTTTTAGGTTACTAATTACAAGGGTGACATTCTTTTTTTAACAGGGAGAGAGTGTAAGGAATGCCTTCGTTTAGTCCTCGATATATATTTGTTATGTAATTTAGTGCAGGTATCATACTCGAGTAGGACTGCAAACCGTGTATGACGTCGTGTGTCATAACAGAAATCGTGTGCTTGGCGAGCTGCAAGAAGTGAGCAGCGAAAGGAAACGTTGTAAAACGGATCTAGTCTGGATGTTTAAATATATTTCAAAAACCCAACCCTGGCTTTCTTGGTATTTGGTGATAAACCTGGTTTTAACATCCCCTCCCGGATAAGTGATAACTAAGGATGTTTCAAGTTACGAGATTTAATCAAAACGCGCATTGATCTGTACATATTAAATTTGTGCTCCTATTATCTTCGAATGTCACTCTCCTGAAGATTAGGACACTTCTCATGCCAGCATGATAAGACAATGGGAGGCGAATTTTATTCATGAAAAAAAAAAATATGAAGGCCTATTAACTGGTGTAGAGTTTTTATAGAGTTTAAAAACGGAGGCTTCAAAGAAAAATCCAGGCACCAACAGGCTTCCAGCAGAGTTTCATAAGGTCTTTTTGCGATCATTCACTAAATGCCCTCAAATGTAATTATAAAAATGGATATTTATCAATCACGCAGAAAAGAGGACTGATTACTGTTGTTCCGAAGACAAATAAACCTGCCAACCCTCTGAAAAACTGGAAACCCATCTCTCTCTTCAACTGTGATTTTAGAATCACAGCTAAATCATTTGCTAATCGCATTAAAAAAATTCTTCCGAAGATCATCAATAGCGATCGAACGGGTTTTCTGAAAAATAGAATAAGGAAAATATCGGTGAAGTATCTGCTCATAGAAAAGCTTCATCAAGTATGCAAATACAAAACAAATTCCTGGTCTTCTACTTTTCACTGACTTCGAAAAACCCTTCGATAGCACAAAATGGCCCTTTATTGAGAGAACTTTGAAATATTTGAACTTTGGAGTGTCGTTGGTGACGTGGTTAAAATTATTTTACAAAGTTGTATCCAAAAGTTAACAATGGTTGGACCTCTGAGACTTTTTCTTTCAGTCGCGGAGTAAGACAGGGATGCCTGCTTTCCCCTTATCTTCATTGTTTGCGCAGAGGGCTTGGACAATGCCGTAATGAAAGATGAAAATAGTCATGGCATTAATTTAGAAAAGGTTGAGCGCAATATGCTCTCAGAATATGCCGATGATACCACAATGATTCTAAACAGATCTAAGCTCTCCTTTTCCAGAACCCTTTATTTACTTGATACTTTCGCAATCTCATCTAGAGGGTTAAAAATGATTGAAGTTCAGAGCTTTAATGAATCCTTAAAAATTAAATGGATAAAAGGATATCTAGATGACAATAATCAGGGGAAGTGAAAATTCTTTGCTAACTACCGCGAGAAACACAGTAGTAAATTAGTGTTTTCAGCTAATTTAAAACGGCAAGATACCCCTATACTCAATATTTCGGACTCTTTTGTAGCCGAAACTGTTGAATACTGGAGTACCTTTTAATAAAATAAAAATAATAGCGAAGACAACTTAAATTTCCCCTCCTCAAAGAGTAACCTAAATTCCCTCATACGAATTGATTATGGACCTTTCTTTTTTAAGTCATGGTTCACTCAGGGGTGAAAGATGTTAGAGATTTACTTGACGGTTCAAATTATAATTTCGTAACCTACACTGCTTTTATTACCAAATACAACACAAAAACGAACTATATAGAGTGCGACAAAGTAGTGTCTGCTCTTATTAAAACGGGAAAAATGTTCCCCCAATCAAAACCTCAATCTCTTGGAAAAAGCTGCTGCCGAAAACCTCCAGTTTGCAAAAAAAATTATCAAATCATTTTCAAAAGAAAGACTTCATCGCCAGTGAAAAGCCAGGAAAAGTGGCTTTCTGAGGATATTTTTTTCAAATGTACAAGTGAACTGGAAAAATAACTATCAGCCACCATTTCTATATAATATGGAAATAAAAGTGAAGAGCATTTCGATTTCAATTTCTACATAGATGAACAGCTACAAGTGACTTCCTTCTTAAGATAGGCAATTAACCATTGTCAAAAACTCTATTTGGGATATATAAATCCTTGCTCGGTTTGTAGAGAAATGCGTCAAACTCTTTCCATTTACATTATAAATTTATGTTTAAATATGTCATACAACTGCCTTTGAAATGAACTGTTCTCAGAGAGTTCTTTTTAAAATATGCTTTACCTCTCTGCCCTCCATTGTAGCAGTGCAAAAGAAACCTTGGAGACGGACCTTGGGGTTGTTGGCATTACAAATAAATGGATTTTGTCCTTCCTATCTTGTCGCACTTAGCTCTAAAAGTTTCGATATACACTGTTGTGTTCCACAAGGTAGCTGCCTGGGGCAGATTTTATGTATCATGTATGTATCTGGGATCTTCAACGGGGTTAAGAACCACCCGCCTAATATCCATGTGTATGCAGATAATATCCAGCTGTATTTGTCCTTCAAGCCATTGTCGACATCTTCGCAACATGATGCGCTTAGAGCATTTTTCTAAGCTTGTACAGCTGAAGTTCGAGCTTGGATGATCACCAACCTACTCAAGATAAACGATACAAAAACGGAGTTTTTCTTTGTGGGTTCCTGCCAACAGTTAAGCAAGGTCCAGTTTGAATCAGTCACTGTCGGGATTCTGAAACCAAGCCTAATTCCAGCGTCCGCAATGTCAGGGCATGGTTTTAAAAGAATCTCCCCAAGAGCATTCATGTGAGTAAAGTCTGCAGTAAGGTCTTCCGCGGTCTATATTCCATCAGACAGATCCGGCAGTACCTCTCGGAAGATGCTACCAACTTCCTGGCTCACTTTTCTGTAACATCTCGTCTCGACAATTGCGACTCCATGCTCTTTGACATTCCGAAATACCAACAAGATCGGTTGGAGAGGATTCTTAACTCAGCTGCCCGCAACGTCTGCCTTGTACGCACGTTTAGTCACCACACACCAGTCCTTTATAATCTACATTGGCTACCAGTGCCCCACCGGATTCAATTTAAAATATTGCTACTTGTCCACCCAGCTCTTTTTGGTGTTGCCCCTGTCTACCTTAAGAAACTTCCAAGTTTCAAGGAAAGTGGGTCCTACAATTTAAGATCTAAATTAAGCTGCGAATTTAAGGTCCCCTAAACAAAGTGCGAGACCCTTGGGGACAGGGCCTTCGCAAGTGTTGGCCCCCCACTGTGGAACACTCTCCCTTCAGGTATCAGGAGCATCCGCTGTCTTCAAGGTTTCAAGCAGGTTCTAAGGACCTTTTGATTCCGTTTGGCATTTGCCCGGTGAACCAATTCGTGTACAATGATTGGGATGTTTTATTTTCATTTTCTCTAAGTGTACTGTCTGTTATGTGTAGTGTTTGTCAGCTTCTATTAGCACTTTTGAATATGTATATATTTTTTTTGCGCTATATAAAAATGATGAAATATTATATCATATTATATTATACGAACTTTGGCCATATTTCTGAAAAACAACATTGTTACCGAAACTGTCCACACCGTTGGATTAACTGAAATGTGACTGATACATGCGATAAGTTTGCTGTATGGAGAACGTTTAGGGACTGCACACAGTTATGCACAATACACAAGGAAGTTCTCCCTTCACGCTCTCTTTTTGCTGGTTTTTGTCGATAAAACAGCCGCGGCACAGCCTTACAGTTTGGCTTTCCCATAACACTGTCATAAGCGTGAATGCTACGGATAATAGTCTCTTCAGAAATTTCAAATTTACTTTTACTCTTACAATATGTATTTGACGTAACCCTTTCCTGTAAATTACAAGCATTGGTTGTGTAATTTGTTAAGTCGCTTAGTTTACATCTTTTGTTGAATTCGTCGAACATTCTATCACGTGCTGGTCTCTTGTTTGTCTTACCACCGTAGATCAGTGCCGTAAGTAAGTTTCTTCTTTTCAATGCAAATTTTGACCCTGGTTAGAATTGCCATCACAAAGTACAGTTGGCTTTCTTGTTCTCTTTGCAGACGAAAATCGTTCCAATAAATATTACGGTAGCGGTAATTAACAAAATCCATTTAGATCAAGCATTGGGTGTGTAATTTGTTAAGTTAACTGACAAGAGAACAGCAATACTTGTTAAAGAAGTAACAGAAACAATGACGCTTCATTTCAAAACACGAGCTCACTGGTAAACACAACTACAAAGAAATTGTGAGTTAGAAAATCTTTCGCGTTAATTTGGACTGCAAATTGCGATTTTTGAATGTTACAAAACGGTAGTCTGCACTTTTAAGTGTCATTGTCAGAGAAAACCGGGCAGAAGCAAAAGATCGAGGTCGGCGTTTGACCTCTGTACCATAGAAAAACCACCTGAATCGTGTGAAAAGATTATCAACGGCGGTATTTTCAGAGGTTGGGCAGGATTTTTTATTATAAGATAAAAATGTTCTTAAAATCAGGGCCCTCCACTGATACCAATTTAATGAACTCCCGTACACCAATCATAACACATTTTATTGAACATTCTACGCGGCTGCATGAATGTAAAAGTTAAATGATGAATAGCTTTTATAAACTGGTGACCGAAAATGATTTTTTTTTTTCTGTTTATCTCACACATATTAACTATTATTTGTTTTCTTGCAGGCTTTTGAACAACAACGAGCTCAAGACACTCCCGTCAGGAATATTTTCAGATCTCTCTTCCTTGGGGACGTTGTAAGTAAACGACCTATTTCTTCGCTTATAAATTGATACGACTCTCCTAATAGGATTCAAAGACCTCTCTTGGTACTCATGGCGATCTAATGAACAAGATTTGATTCAAATGACCCTTAGGATGTCTCTATCATTTTGTTTTCGCTTTTATAGAATGAGAAGAAGGATAGTGAACGCAATGTATAATAATTTGTATTATTAGCGCTACCTGTAAATTGCATGAGTGTGTTTTTTTGTTTTGTTTTGTTATGAAACTGTAATGAACTGAGGTTTCACGTAATGAGAAAGAAAGTTACTGCTTTGAAAGAAGATTTCAAAAAATTAAGTCATCATACTCGTTTAAGAGAAAATGAAGATTGACGTCTCTGGGGAGCTGCAGTCTTTAATACTGAGGGCTTCGATGTTCGCACCCTAATCAGACCAAATCATGCACGTGTAAAAATATGCGATGAAAAACTAAGCAAGAACGTTTCAATTTGAGCGCACTCTAGGCCTCAGATATGTAGCTATATAATGAGTACCGTTACGAGATACCCGCGTAAAACAAGGACCTTAACCTTTACCACGTAGGCGATAGCACAAGGCAAGAGAAACACCGACGGATTCGAACTTCTTGTGAGGAACATGAAGGACTACAAAACTGAAGTGCAACCCTCAGGGTTCATCACGAAGCCGACTACCGATGATGATCGGCTTGAGAAAATTATGCCCATGTTTTAGATGTTCGAAAATCCTAGGAGAGGCAGGCAAGCAAGAAATTTTTACTACAACGGTTCCGAAAATTCTAGATCTCAAATCGTCTTCCGAACGGATATTTTCCGAAAATTGACGTTGGGTGCCCCTGAAGTAGAACCGTTCAGTTTTTTTCATCTACTACGGTGAAAATAATAAGATGGTTATTAAAGTCCGTTAGAGATAGAGAGCAGAAAAAGTTGTGTAATATGTTAGTTTCTATTTTCTGACGGTTATACCATTCTGCAACAGTAAGAAACATAATGTATTACTATATTTATCTCATATGATGGTAGACGTGTAGACCGTGTAGACTGTTGAAGCATCGTTGAATTCCTGACATTGCTGTGCTGGAAAATTGCTATTCTTGGGGAGAGTGACTTCCTTTTGGCAAAGAAATAAATTTCGTTATCAAGTACAGAATACAAAGCCACGTTGTATGCGAGCTCTCGCGACTATGTTACTGAAATATGCGCGTAAATTTTCACGTTATCTGATGACTAGCAACACTCGGGCTTCAAAATCGACTCAAAGTTATAAGACGACGAAAACGTAAGCACAAATCCAAACTTGTGTTAAGTAAAGTAAAGTCGACAAGAGCTGGTTTTTAGCGTAACTTTTCTTTCAAGTATATTGGCAGGCGATAAAAGAGGAACCATGTCCACGTACTTATCAGAAACAACAACAAAAAGCTATCTCCTTGATCTAGCGGGGCATCCTAGGTCACTTTCCTTTCATACATAAACGTCTTTTAGCCGAATTTTAAAAAAATATATTATTTTTCGCATCTTTGTAGCGTTTTAGGACCAAAAAGCCCTTTCGTTGCAGCTTACTTACGGTGGTGTGGCATCTTTTGCTACGTGCTTCCTTTAAAAGCCCAATTCCTTGCATATTACCACATAAACGAAAGGGCCAAAAACTGCCGTTTTTGTCTCGCCATTTTTTAAACACGCAAACCTAAGAAAATGAAACACTGTTTTTTATACCCACCTTCTTAGGTGCAAAGAGTGCACCGCGGTTCACCCCGTTTAATAATCGTGCACCAAGGCTATAAGCGTATGAAGGACTCAGACAACCAGTTACAAAACTGTCGAGACACTCCCACGAAAAAAATGACCTTTCTTGCTTCAAATCGCTCCTGGTCACAGGTTTGAGAGATACTGATTACCGACCTCCCTCCTCCCTCCCATACAAAGTTGTTCCTCCAAGTTTTGAGCATTGTCTTGTATTGTTGGCAACTTTGATAAGGGGTGGAGGGGGTATCACAAGCACAAGATCATCGACAGGCGCCATTTATGCCAAAATACCATACAGTGTCTCAAGTGCTTTTTGCAACTAGTTGTAGCGCTCGACAAGACCAGCCTGTTTTTACCGGCTTTCCTGCCTGCCACTACTAATGCAGCATTAGTTAATTTGGGAGAGAGTGATAACTGACAAGAGAACAGCAATACTTATTAAAGAAGTAACAGAAACAATGACGCTTCATTTCAAAACACGAGCTCACTGGTAAACACAACTACAAAGAAATTGTGAGTTAGAAAATCTTTCGCGTTAATTTGGACTGCAAATTGCGATTTTTGAATGTTACAAAACGGTAGTCTGCACTTTTAAGTGTCATTGTCAGAGAAAACCGGGCAGAAGCAAAAGATCGAGGTCGGCGTTTGACCTCTGTACCATAGAAAAACCACCTGAATTGTGTGAAAAGATTATCAACGGCGGTATTTTCAGAAGTTGGGAAGGATTTTTTATGATAAGATAAAAATGTTCTTAAAATCAGGGCCCTCCACTGATACCAATTTAATGAACTCCCGTACACCAATCATAACACATTTTATTGAACATTCTACGCGGCTGCATGAATGTAAAAGTTAAATGATGAATAGCTTTTACAAACTGGAGACCGAAAATGCTTTTTTTTCTGTTTATCTCGTACATATTAACTATCATTTGTTTTCCTGCAGGGATTTGAATAACAACGAGCTCAAGACGCTCCCGTCAGGAATATTTTCAGATCTCTCTTCCTTGCGGGACTTGTAAGTAAACGACCTATTTCTTCGCTTATAAATTGATACGACTCTCCTAATAGGATTCAAAGACCTCTCTTGGTACTCATGGCGATCTAATGAACAAGATTTGATTCAAATGACCCTTAGGATGTCTCTATCATTTTGTTTTCGCTTTTATAGAATGAGAAGAAGGATAGTGAACGCAATGTATAATAATTTGTATTATTAGCGCTACCTGTAAATTGCATGAGTGTGTTTTTTTGTTTTGTTTTGTTATGAAACTGTAATGAACTGAGGTTTCACGTAATGAGAAAGAAAGTTACTGCTTTGAAAGAAGATTTCAAAAAATTAAGTCATCATACTCGTTTAAGAGAAAATGAAGATTGACGTCTCTGGGGAGCTGCAGTCTTTAATACTGAGGGCTTCGATGTTCGCACCCTAATCAGACCAAATCATGCACGTGTAAAAATATGCGATGAAAAACTAAGCAAGAACGTTTCAATTTGAGCGCACTCTAGGCCTCAGATATGTAGCTATATAATGAGTACCGTTACGAGATACCCGCGTAAAACAAGGACCTTAACCTTTACCACGTAGGCGATAGCACAAGGCAAGAGAAACACCGACGGATTCGAACTTCTTGTGAGGAACATGAAGGACTACAAAACTGAAGTGCAACCCTCAGGGTTCATCACGAAGCCGACTACCGATGATGATCGGCTTGAGAAAATTATGCCCATGTTTTAGATGTTCGAAAATCCTAGGAGAGGCAGGCAAGCAAGAAATTTTTACTACAACGGTTCCGAAAATTCTAGATCTCAAATCGTCTTCCGAACGGATATTTTCCGAAAATTGACGTTGGGTGCCCCTGAAGTAGAACCGTTCAGTTTTTTTCATCTACTACGGTGAAAATAATAAGATGGTTATTAAAGTCCGTTAGAGATAGAGAGCAGAAAAAGTTGTGTAATATGTTAGTTTCTATTTTCTGACGGTTATACCATTCTGCAACAGTAAGAAACATAATGTATTACTATATGTATCTCATATGATGGTAGACGTGTAGACCGTGTAGACTGTTGAAGCATCGTTGAATTCCTGACATTGCTGTGCTGGAAAATTGCTATTCTTGGGGAGAGTGACTTCCTTTTGGCAAAGAAATAAATTTCGTTATCAAGTACAGAATACAAAGCCACGTTGTATGCGAGCTCTCGCGACTATGTTACTGAAATATGCGCGTAAATTTTCACGTTATCTGATGACTAGCAACACTCGGGCTTCAAAATCGACTCAAAGTTATAAGACGACGAAAACGTAAGCACAAATCCAAACTTGTGTTAAGTAAAGTAAAGTCGACAAGAGCTGGTTTTTAGCGTAACTTTTCTTTCAAGTATATTGGCAGGCGATAAAAGAGGAACCATGTCCACGTACTTATCAGAAACAACAACAAAAAGCTATCTCCTTGATCTAGCGGGGCATCCTAGGTCACTTTCCTTTCATACATAAACGTCTTTTAGCCGAATTTTAAAAAAATATATTATTTTTCGCATCTTTGTAGCGTTTTAGGACCAAAAAGCCCTTTCGTTGCAGCTTACTTACGGTGGTGTGGCATCTTTTGCTACGTGCTTCCTTTAAAAGCCCAATTCCTTGCATATTACCACATAAACGAAAGGGCCAAAAACTGCCGTTTTTGTCTCGCCATTTTTTAAACACGCAAACCTAAGAAAATGAAACACTGTTTTTTATACCCACCTTCTTAGGTGCAAAGAGTGCACCGCGGTTCACCCCGTTTAATAATCGTGCACCAAGGCTATAAGCGTATGAAGGACTCAGACAACCAGTTACAAAACTGTCGAGACACTCCCACGAAAAAAATGACCTTTCTTGCTTCAAATCGCTCCTGGTCACAGGTTTGAGAGATACTGATTACCGACCTCCCTCCTCCCTCCCATACAAAGTTGTTCCTCCAAGTTTTGAGCATTGTCTTGTATTGTTGGCAACTTTGATAAGGGGTGGAGGGGGTATCACAAGCACAAGATCATCGACAGGCTCCATTTATGCCAAAATACCATACAGTGTCTCAAGTGCTTTTTGCAACTAGTTGTAGCGCTCGACAAGACCAGCCTGTTTTTACCGGCTTTCCTGCCTGCCACTACTAATGCAGCATTAGTTAATTTGGGAGAGAGTGATAACTGACAAGAGAACAGCAATACTTATTAAAGAAGTAACAGAAACAATGACGCTTCATTTCAAAACACGAGCTCACTGGTAAACACAACTACAAAGAAATTGTGAGTTAGAAAATCTTTCGCGTTAATTTGGACTGCAAATTGCGATTTTTGAATGTTACAAAACGGTAGTCTGCACTTTTAAGTGTCATTGTCAGAGAAAACCGGGCAGAAGCAAAAGATCGAGGTCGGCGTTTGACCTCTGTACCATAGAAAAACCACCTGAATTGTGTGAAAAGATTATCAACGGCGGTATTTTCAGAAGTTGGGAAGGATTTTTTATTATAAGATAAAAATGTTCTTACAATCAAGGCCCTCCACTGATACCAATTTAATGAACTCCCGCACACCAATCATAACACATTTTATTGAACATTCTACGCGGCTGCATGAATGTAAAAGTTAAAGATGAATAGCTTTTACAAACTGGTGACCGAAAATGATTTTTTTTTCTGTTTATCTCGCACATATTAACTATCATTTGTTTTCCTGCAGGTATTTGAGTAACAACGAGCTCAAGACGCTCCCGTCAGGAATATTTTCAGATCTCTCTTCCTTGCGGCGGTTGTAAGTAAACGACCTATTTCTTCGCTTATAAATTGATACGACTCTCCTAATAGGATTCAAAGACCTCTCTTGGTACTCATGGCGATCTAATGAACCAGAGTGGATTCATATGATCCTTAGGATGTCTCTATTATTTTGTTTTCGCTTTTATAGAATGAGAAGAAGGATAGTGAACGCAATGTATAATAATTTGTATTATTAGCGCTACCAGTAAAGTGCATGAGTGTTGTTTTTGTTTTTGTTTTGTTATGAAACTGTAATGTGCTGAGGTTTCACGTAATGAGAAAGAAAGTTACTGCTTTTAAAGAAGATTTAAAAAAAGTAAGTCATCATACTCGTTTAAGAGAAAATGAAGATTGACGTCTCTGGGGAGCTGTAGTCTTTAATACTGAGGGCTTCGACGTTCGCACGCTAATCAGACCAAATCATGCACGCGTAAAAATATGCGATGAAAAACTAAGCAAGAACGTTTCAATTTGAGCGCACTCTAGGCCTCAGATATGTAGCTATATAATGAGTACTGTTACGAGATACCCGCGTAAAACAAGGACCTTAACCTTTACCTCGTGAATTCATTCACTACTTTGTCCTTCTAATCAGTCGATAGCACAAGGCAAGAGAAACACCGACGGATTCGAACTTCTTGTGAGGAACATGAAGGACTACAAAACTGAAGTGCAACCCTCAGGGTTCATCACAAAGCCGACTACCGATGATGATCGGCTTGAGAAAATTATGCCCATGTTTTAGATGTTCGAAAATCCTAGGAGAGGCAGGCAAGCAAGAGATTTTTACTACAACGGTTCCGAAAATTCGGTTGACGTTGGGTGCCCCTGAAGTAGAACCGTTCAGTTTTTTTCATCTACCACGGTGAGAATAATAAGATGGTTATAAAGTGGCTGTCCACCTAAGAGCGGTCCGGCGAGTTTGTTATCGCCAGTAAACCTTCCCTTTGTTTTTTGTGGGTGAAAAGGACTTAATGAGGAATGATTAAAATCAAACTAATTTTATTCAAAATCCTTTTCTGGGCTTCGCTACAGCACAAAACTTCTTTCCTGTCTGAGAGCGCTTTTTTAACCTTTTTCGATGGCCGAAATTCGGTGATTTTAAAAGCCGCTCTTCTTCGTAACGGATAAATATCGCTAAATTCTACATAGCAAAATGGATTTAGCTGCAGTTGGCTTGCCCTATGACGGAATATGGAATAATTTGACGCAAAATTAAATTAAATTAATAAAATGAAACACAAGCCCCTTTGCGTTTTTTTTTCCTCTTGAGAAATTGTTCCAAAGTAATTAAAAGCTAAAATCTCCAAAGCGGTACAAAATCACAGGTGAAATGCACTTCACAGCAAAGATCTTCCCTTATTCTGTCCGAAAATAAAGTCAAAGGTGCGGGTATCGTTCTGGGTTGGACGTGATTAAACGTTTTTAAGAGCATCTTTTCGGTATTATTTGCATAGATTTGCCCGCTTAACGGTTTACACACAACGACTTTAATTTAGTAGATATTTTCTCAGTAGCTGGGAATGTTGTTGTGTATCCTCAAAATAACGAACATGTGTTTTCTTTTCATTAGCCTTTTTAAGTTTGTATAATTGAAAGCCGAAAAAAATGCCATAAACTGACATTCTTGATCAACCCGGCGGATATGCAAATCGTGCTTGTTTACCGACAGGTTGTCCATTTCAGCTATGTTAAAATCTCAAACTACGTATGGTTATTAACTTTTTACCAAATGTAATCAATCTTCAGCTTGGAAACTCAGCAACTGGATACCCTTTTTAAATAGAAATTTATCTCATATTCCATTTGAGTCCGACATGCATGTTCATGATAAATGAGGGATAAACACGGATGTGGGAATTAAAATCAAATCAAATCATGTCAAACGCTCGAAACGGAAAAAGAAACGTGTAGCTCTTGAGAGATTATTATGAATCACTTTAAGTCTGGTGAAGGGTATGTCTGTTGTAATATCATAGGTGACGAATTACTCCTTAATTTTGGCGCGACATTTCAGCGAAAATTTGTAATTTCACATGTAAAATTACAAAATTGCCATGGCAACCTTCCGTACGTCTCAGTGTCAAGATGGCGACGAATGTTTAAAATGTCATGAATGAAGATGCCAGGGCATAAAAAGACACTTTAGAAAACCTGAACACACGAAAGAGCACATCAAGAAGGATTCTAACAGGTATTTTGTCGAAATACTCTGAACTTAAGCCAAATTTAAGCTCTAAACGTTTGAGTGCAGGAGTTCTCGATCGATACGATCCAGGATAAGCATGTCAAAAATCCAAGATTGCTAACGTAATTCGTCGCCCATGATATTCATAGGTAATCAAATGGTATACTTGTGAAATTAGGGAATAATTTCGCTCGTCACCATTTGATTACACATACTAATATTTTTCCGAGTGCGGGTAATATTGAACATTTGTCCCACACGCCTTCAGTCATATGCTAATTTGCATTTTTGTCACGCAATATACCTCCTCTATCTATCCTTTTCTTTGAATAAACAAAGGCTGGAAGGATAATATATATTAATTTATACACACAACGAAGTTCCAGAATGGTGTCCTCATCGATAGTGCTCAAAAACTTATAAGGCGATTTCAAAAACTCGTAAGGCGCAGATATCTATATAAATATATTCAAGTGCTCAATAGTTAACCTAGAGCAGAATAGAAGTGGACTGATGAAACTGGATTAAATCTTGAACATTTGTCGCTACCCAGAGTTTCTGTTCAGTCACAGTTTGCGAGGTAATCATCAGGCAACTGCCAAAATTAACGGTTACAATCAAAGATATAGGTAAAACAGAACAGTAAATACTAGGCGTGGCTCGTGGCTCGTCGCGCTGTTTATAATTTGTAAACCTGTAATGTCTACCCTGGACAATAGAAATGAACTAATCTCAGGTTGCAGGCACTCAAAGAAATTTCTACTAAACACTGTTCTAACTTGGTTAGTTCCTGTCGCAAATTTGACATGTTGTAAGCATCGATCACTTAAGTACGACGCGCCACGCACCTACGCCACGCCTGGCATTTATTGTTTTGTTTTACCTGATGATTCGCCTCGCAAGAGGCATGACTCTCTGAGTAGCAATAAATGTTCAAGATATAATCCAGGCCCATCAGTCTACTTCTTCCAAGAACACGTCGTGTCACATTGCTTGTAATTAAATTGATTCATTACCAGAAAAAATTCCTAACTCCTATTATATGCCATGGGCACCCAACGACGGTTTCCTCCTAAATGCATTAAGAACACTTTTTAGGCTATCCAGAGTACTTTTAGATCTCTAGAAATGTATTCCAAGTGGCGCTAAAAAAACTTTTATCTTTTGGGTCATACTAGGGCAACCGTGAGTCTTTTTTCCTGAAAATTTTAGCTGCAATTTAAAATTTTACGAAGGTTAGGATTTTTCTGATTCCTTTCTGTATCGAATTTTCGATTCCGAGAATTTTAGGTTTCCTTTCTCTACGAAAAACAGCTTAACCTGGGGTGTGAAAAAGGAAAAATTAAACTTCAGAAAATCGTAGGGAATTTATTAGATTAGCTTCAAAAATTGTAAATGCATGGAACGGTACATCTAATAAATTTTTAGTCTTCCTCAAGCTACAGAAAATTCTGGGCAATTTTGCTTCTCCGAACAGATATTTCACAGAAAACAGTCGTTGGGTGCCGCTGATATGCATTGGTGACTTTTTGACGTTATTTATGTCTTACTGCCAAAAAGTAAAGTGTTACAATAATGATCTTAACTCATATCTATAAGAAAAAATTCTATTAAAGAAAAAAAAACTGTCCTGCGGACAACTTTTATCCTTCTGGGGCCCAGTTGTTCAATAGGTGGATAGCGCTATCCACCATGTAAATCACTATCCACTGGATAGAGCAATTGGTTTCCCTAATCGCTGGTTTTCAGTGTCACGCCATTCAAAATAGAGTAGAATAAAAATCAAAACCGTTTAATAGATAAAGACCAGAATCTGGGAAATGAAAGGAGGTACATATACAAAGACCCTCGCCAGGATTCAGGTCAGAGGAATATTTCGTATACGAGATATCCAAAGAAATGTTTTACCCAAACTTATAGAGATTTGTATGGAGACGCCATGCTGGTGCTCACCTGGATGAGCTCCAACATGGCGGACGGAAACCAACAGAAACATCTGTTGCCGAGTTTTGCTACAAAAGCGTGAATTTATTCTTCGCGAAACTCATAAATATTAAAGTAATACTTTTTCTAGTACATGAACTGTTTGGATAGCAAAATTTCCTGAAAGAAGTCATTTTTTTAACGTACATGACAGCTCTCCTGGCCGTCATGTAAATGCCGCGTCACGCAAAAGCTTAGAAATTCAAGCGTACTCTATCACAAAACCAAGAACCCTTTTGAAGCGAAAATTTGTATGAAAATTAGTTTTCAGCGGCTCTAATGCATTGTGAAAGCAAAATCTCGGTAGGATCGATAGGTTTTTAGTTTTCATTTTTGTGACGTCATGTGAAAACCAACAATACCTATCAATTGGATAGAGATTCATTCCTGGGAACAACTGGGTCCTGCTCTTTTACTAGTATTGTAAATAAAGTACTGAACGAAAAAGCAGGTCACAAACTTTTAAGAGGGTTGATGTCAAGTTATAAGTTACTTGAGATTTATCGTCTTATACAAGCATACAACATAACTTGAATTTAAGAGAAAACACTCTCACGCACTTGGCCTAGAAACAATAGGAATTTTCTAGGCAACTCGGCCCACCCCAATGCAATGGGGCAATTTGCCAGTCCCTGACCATTTACGGGGTGGTGCGGCAGTAACTGCATTCTTTCACCATGTCTGTGATTGTCTTTGTATCTCAAGATTTGAACGACAGTTCGCAGATGTTTTCACATTGAATTTTGAGAGTACTTCTTGGTTGGTCTGCTCGCAGATATCATGGCCATCGTGCCTGATGGGATGTATTACGCCCATCTTGTTGAAAATATGTTCGACCTCCTTGTCTCTACGTTCATCAATAAGAAACGCAATTTCTTCTTGCAAGAGCAATGAGAACAGATCTCATTCGTCACAAATTTCAACTTTCTCGGCTTTGGTCAGCCTGTTACGCCGCAAAATGTAATATTAACGCAAAATGTAATAAAAATCGCCGCAAAATGTAATAACATTGACGCAAAATGTAATAATCTTTCAACGCAAATTGTAATAACTTTTCTAACGCATAATGTAATAATTTCCGAATAACGACGTGCATGCTATTTCAAAATCGGTATTGTGGCTCAGTAATCAGTAGCTGATCTAGATCTTCATTTGAATTATTATTATTATTATCAGTATTGATATTAATAATAATAATAATAATATTTATGTTCTTCTTCTTAATATTAGTATCATTAATGAAATACCGGTTGAAACGTCGTGTTACTTCCGTGCTGAGCTAGTCTCCCTCGCAGCCTTGTTTTGTCTCGTCACGTAACACTCTTCCCCAACAAAGGAGGAGGAGCATTGCGTGACGAGACAATAATGGCTGCAAGAGCTTGCTGTACTGTACCACAAGTGCCCACCTACCCCTCCCCAAGCCAAAATTTTGCCCTAAGTGAGAAATAAGTGTTAATGTTGGCTTAGCGGAGGGGTATGTGGACAGTTTCCCATAATGATCCACAAATTCTAACCCAAACCAAATTACCCATACCCCTCCCCATCAAGTGGTCAAAAATGGTTGGTCCTAAAAAGACGAAATTGCGCACTTTTTTTGGATCTCCCAGTTCAAGATTTGGTGCCGTCAACTCTAAGCTAATGGCGATTGCGTTGCGAGGCAAATTCAAGATTTCGTTTAGCGTCGAATGCGTTTCCTGATATTGAATCGGATTGAAAAAAAAAAACCTAAAAAACCTGCAAAATCAGAAGAAGCTTCGCTACCCCAGGACGACGTTAAAAGTTAACATTCACATATTTGGATTAACAAAGTGCACAATATACTGTTCCTATTTTTCTTTATGCTGATACTATGCTCTTTTTTCAGATGAAAAGAATGATTTCAAGGGAAAAATGGTTTAACTACGTCCTTGCTTTTTTTTTGAAAATGCCGAAAATTTGGGTCGGTCGGAAGATGCTTAACAGAGAAAAAAAGAGAGGATGGCCTGTCTTCTAATCACAACTGCCTTGCCAGGCAAATTCCAAATTTTTGTGCATCAGCTTAGCTCCACTCCAATCAAAAATGCGTTACTGGGCTAACTAAAAATTTTGCGCTATCTGTTCTAGGCAAACGACAACTGCCTTACAAAGCAAACTAATTTGACTTTGCAAAGCTCGGAAACTTCATCATAAAAGAAACTTCGACCCACATAACAGCATTAAGAACAAGTCAGCCTCTATTAAGTGAGAACTTAGGAAAAGTAAGCCACAGCCAAAGTTGTCTGGTTCTCATGGAAAAAAGTGACTCACAGATATCTTATATTTTAATTGCATTTGAATAATGCTTTGAAAGTTGATTCTATTACTTGCTTTCGACAACAGCTATTTTATTCGACTGAATTAAATTCAACATCTGAAATTAAACCAGGTCTCTCAGTTGCTACAGTTGTGGTACAGTACAGCAAGCTCTTGCAGCCATTATTGTCTCGTCACGCAACGCTCCTCCTCCTTTGTTGGGGAAGAGTGTTACGTGACGAGACAAAACAAGGCTGCGAAGGAGACTAGCTCAGCACGGAAGTAACACGACGTTTCAACCGTTATTTCATTAATGATACTAATAATAAGAAGAAGAAAAAGAAGAAGAGGAAGAACATAAATATTATTACTATTATTATTAATATCAATACTGATAATAATAAAAATAATAATTCAAATGAAGATCTGGATTTGCTACTGATGACTGAGCCACACTACTGATTTTGAAATAACATGCACGTCGTTATTCGGAAATTATTACATTTTGCGTTAGAAAAGTTATTACAATTTGCGTTGAAAGATTATTACATTTTGCGGCGTAACAATAGTAATAATATTTATGTTCTTCCTCTTCGTCTCTTCCTCTTCCTCTTCCTCTTCCTCTTAGTCTCCTTCGCAGCCTTGTTTTGTCTCGTCACGTAACACTCTTCCCCAACAAAGGAGGAGGAGCGTTGCGTGACGAGACAATAATGGCTGCAAGAGCTTGCTGTACTGTACCACAACTGTAGCAACTGAGAGACCTGGTTTAATTTCAGATGTTGAATTTAATTCAGTCGAATAAAATAGCTGTTGTCGAAAGCAAGTAATAGAATCAACTTTCAAAGCATTATTCAAATGCAATTAAAATATAAGATATCTGTGAGTCACTTTTTTCCATGAGAACCAGACAACTTTGGCTGTGGCTTACTTTTCCTAAGTTCTCACTTAATAGAGGCTGACTTGTTCTTAATGCTGTTATGTGGGTCGAAGTTTCTTTTATGATGAAGTTTCCGAGCTTTGCAAAGTCAAATTAGTTTGCTTTGTAAGGCAGTTGTCGTTTGCCTAGAACAGATAGCGCAAAATTTTTAGTTAGCCCAGTAACGCATTTTTGATTGGAGTGGAGCTAAGCTGATGCACAAAAATTTGGAATTTGCCTGGCAAGGCAGTTGTGATTAGAAGACAGGCCATCCTCTCTTTTTTTCTCTGTTAAGCATCTTCCGACCGACCCAAATTTTCGGCATTTTCAAAAAAAAAGCAAGGACGTAGTTAAACCATTTTTCCCTTGAAATCATTCTTTTCATCTGAAAAAAGAGCATAGTATCAGCATAAAGAAAAATAGGAACAGTATATTGTGCACTTTGTTAATCCAAATATGTGAATGTTAACTTTTAACGTCGTCCTGGGGTAGCGAAGCTTCTTCTGATTTTGCAGGTTTTTTAGGTTTTTTTTTTTTCAATCCGATTCAATATCAGGAAACGCATTCGACGCTAAACGAAATCTTGAATTTGCCTAGCAACGCAATCGCCATTAGCTTAGAGTTGACGGCACCAAATCTTGAACTGGGAGATCCATAAAAAGTGCGCAATTTCGTCTTTTTAGGACCAACCATTTTTGACCACTTGATGGGGAGGGGTATGGGTAATTTGGTTTGGGTTAGAATTTGTGGATCATTATGGGAAACTGTCCACATACCCCTCCGCTAAGCCAACATTAACACTTATTTCTCACTTAGGGCAAAATTTTGGCTTGGGGAGGGGTAGGTGGGCACTTGTGGTACAGTACAGCAAGCTCTTGCAGCCATTATTGTCTCGTCACGCAATGCTCCTCCTCCTTTGTTGGGGAAGAGTGTTACGTGACGAGACAAAACAAGGCTGCGAGGGAGACTAGCTCAGCACGGAAGTAACACGACGTTTCAACCGGTATTTCATTAATGATACTAATATTAAGAAGAAGAACATAAATATTATTATTATTATTATTAATATCAATACTGATAATAATAATAATAATTCAAATGAAGATCTAGATCAGCTACTGATTACTGAGCCACAATACCGATTTTGAAATAGCATGCACGTCGTTATTCGGAAATTATTACATTATGCGTTAGAAAAGTTATTACAATTTGCGTTGAAAGATTATTACATTTTGCGTCAATGTTATTACATTTTGCGGCGATTTTTATTACATTTTGCGTTAATATTACATTTTGCGGCGTAACAGGCTGACCAAAGCCGAGAAAGTTGAAATTTGTGACGAATGAGATCTGTTCTCATTGCTCTTGCAAGAAGAAATTGCGTTTCTTATTGATGAACGTAGAGACAAGGAGGTCGAACATATTTTCAACAAGATGGGCGTAATACATCCCATCAGGCACGATGGCCATGATATCTGCGAGCAGACCAACCAAGAAGTACTCTCAAAATTCAATGTGAAAACATCTGCGAACTGTCGTTCAAATCTTGAGATACAAAGACAATCACAGACATGGTGAAAGAATGCAGTTACTGCCGCACCACCCCGTAAATGGTCAGGGACTGGCAAATTGCCCCATTGCATTGGGGTGGGCCGAGTTGCCTAGAAAATTCCTATTGTTTCTAGGCCAAGTGCGTGAGAGTGTTTTCTCTTAAATTCAAGTTATGTTGTATGCTTGTATAAGACGATAAATCTCAAGTAACTTATAACTTGACATCAACCCTCTTAAAAGTTTGTGACCTGCTTTTTCGTTCAGTACTTTATTTACAATACTAGTAAAAGAGCAGGACCCAGTTGTTCCCAGGAATGAATCTCTATCCAATTGATAGGTATTGTTGGTTTTCACATGACGTCACAAAAATGAAAACTAAAAACCTATCGATCCTACCGAGATTTTGCTTTCACAATGCATTAGAGCCGCTGAAAACTAATTTTCATACAAATTTTCGCTTCAAAAGGGTTCTTGGTTTTGTGATAGAGTACGCTTGAATTTCTAAGCTTTTGCGTGACGCGGCATTTACATGACGGCCAGGAGAGCTGTCATGTACGTTAAAAAAATGACTTCTTTCAGGAAATTTTGCTATCCAAACAGTTCATGTACTAGAAAAAGTATTACTTTAATATTTATGAGTTTCGCGAAGAATAAATTCACGCTTTTGTAGCAAAACTCGGCAACAGATGTTTCTGTTGGTTTCCGTCCGCCATGTTGGAGCTCATCCAGGTGAGCACCAGCATGGCGTCTCCATACAAATCTCTAATATATAGATTTAGCCAGGGCTAAAAGCGAAGCTCCATTAATAGAACTAATTTATAATTTAAAACAAACAATAAACTTGTAATCCACAAATTAGTTAAATTAAGGGCACATTCGTGTGACTTTTGAGGGACAGGCTAAGGCTGAATTCATTATGTACGCTACAGGGGGGGGGGGGGGGAGGGAAGAGGATTTTTTTTTTAGCGGCTCGTTTTTTTATATCTCCCCCCCCCCCCCCCCCCCCCAAGGTCCATACAAATTTTCATAATCCCCCCCAAGCAATCAGCCAAAAAATGAATGCCCCCCCTCTTCCCTCACGGGAAATATCAAAATAAATATCTGTATAATAGTACACTATATATGTTTGAAAATTCA
>JBBMOI010000008.1:20455000-20497500 GCA_038088405.1 Porites divaricata | reverse complement strand
CGATGAATTCGCGACAAGTAAATCGCTCAAAGTTTTCTTTCTACAGCCAAAATAATATCTAAATATTCTTCGGAACGGTTTTCTTGTTATTTGCGGTGAAATATCGACTAATGGCTTTTCAAAGTTCTGTAAGCTTTCAAACCTCATACTAAGTCAGACCAGTGTCTCAAATCTTAATACAAACGTGCATAAACTAGCCTCATAAACTGCGCTCGACTTCATGAAAACAGATATAAATACAATGATAGCTCAGGCTTACCATATTTCGAGATGTAGCTCCTGAAAGCTATCAAGTAAGGACTGAATCGCTTACACATCCAGCAAGGTGAAAAACAAAAATAAACGATGCCATCCGAAATCGGATTTCCGACTTTGACAAGCAGCGCATTTCTCAACCAAAAATTCAATAAAGAAACCAGCCATGAACAACGTTAACAGAAGACTCTTGGTAGCAGCTGTATTTCATTTTGTACATCCAGTGAAAAAAGACAGTTATTAAAAACATCACAAGTTGACAAAAAACTCTGTCAGCTTCCGTCAGCTGTTGAAGCAAACAAGTTTCAAGATGTTCTATGAATTTTCCGCATGAACTCACTCACCTGTCAAATTTTGACCAATCAGGGCATAAAAATTGGACGTGGAGCGTGACCAAAGCTTGACTGTCCTGAGAAAAGTGAAAAACATCTGTTTTCCCTGCTTGCATTTTTAAATAACTGGCTGAATTTTCGCGTCCCAGGTCAGTTTGAAATCAAAATGATAGTAGCGCTGGGCCATAATGACATAAACACAATATATTTCATATGAATTTAAAAAAAAAAATGAGCCTGCGATCATCTGAAAACTAGTAACTTGTCAGCGGATAACTTCAAAAAATACTCCACCTGGATTGGTCGACACCTGAGCCCGCGATACGGCCAGGTGATACTGGTCAGCGGATACCTTGTCTTGACAGCTGTCAATTGATCACAACATTGATATTTGTCTCCTATCTAGGCTCCCTGGGCTCCCAAACTAGCTAGAAAGTGTGAGATTGAACATTGGTTTCCCTGTGGTGCGGACGGACGGCGGGCGGGCGGGCGGGCGGTCGGTGTACGGTCACGTGATTACCAAATTTTCTGGGATGGGTAGATTATTTAGCTATGGGGCTACGTCCACGCGCGCGCTTCGCGCGCGTGAGGAGCTCCGCTATAAGTTTGGGTAAAACATTTCTTTGGATATCTCGTATACGGAATATTCCTCTGACCTGAATCCTGGCGAGGGTCTTTGTATATGTACCTCCTTTCATTTCCCAGATTCTGGTCTTTATCTATTAAACGGTTTTGATTTTTATTCTACTCTATTTGAATGGCGTGACACTGAAAACCAGCGATTAGGGAAACCAATTGCTCTATCCAGTGGATAGTGATTTACATGGTGGATAGCGCTATCCACCTATTGCACAACTGGGCCCCAGAAGGATAAAAGTTGTCCGCAGGACAGTTTTTTTTTCTTTAATAGAATTTTTTCTTATAGATATGAGTTAAGATCATTATTGTAACACTTTACTTTTTGGCAGTAAGACATAAATAACGTCAAAAAGTCACCAATGCATATCAGCGGCACCCAACGACTGTTTTCTGTGAAATATCTGTTCGGAGAAGCAAAATTGCCCAGAATTTTCTGTAGCTTGAGGAAGACTAAAAATTTATTAGATGTACCGTTCCATGCATTTACAATTTTTGAAGCTAATCTAATAAATTCCCTACGATTTTCTGAAGTTTAATTTTTCCTTTTTCACACCCCAGGTTAAGCTGTTTTTCGTAGAGAAAGGAAACCTAAAATTCTCGGAATCGAAAATTCGATACAGAAAGGAATCAGAAAAATCCTAACCTTCGTAAAATTTTAAATTGCAGCTAAAATTTTCGGGAAAAAAGACTCACGGTTGCCCTAGTATGACCCAAAAGATAAAAGTTTTTTTAGCGCCACTTGGAATACATTTCTAGAGATCTAAAAGTACTCTGGATAGCCTAAAAAGTGTTCTTAATGCATTTAGGAGGAAACCGTCGTTGGGTGCCCATGGCATGTAATAGGAGTTAGGAATTTTTCTGGTAATGAATCAATTTAATTACAAGCAATGTGACACTTGACGTGTTCTTGGGCGTGGACCGTTCGATTATTGATGGGGGTGGGGGCTGCATTAATTTTAGCTTCTTGATAAAGCTGTATATATGTATGTATATAATAGGAGTAGACTGATGGGACTGGATTATATCTTGAACATTTATTGCTACTCAGAGAGTCATCCCTCTTGCGAGGCGAATCATCAGGTAAAACAAAACAATAAATGCCAGGCGTGGCGTAGGTGCGTGGCGCGTCGTACTTAAGAACTTTGCCCCGCCCCAAGTTGGCTCCTATAATCCGGGATATTTATAAGCAGTTGTTAAGGGAGGGGTATATTCCATCTCTCTTCAAATCATCAATTGTTAGTCCTCTCCCTAAGGTGACCCCTCCCAGGGCCGTTGAAAGTGATCTAAGACCGATTTCGCTCAAGTGTACATTGGTGAAGGTTATGGAGGGTTTTACCTGCAGAAGACTTAATATACAGCTACTAGATAAATGACAAGATCGACTTTCGCCAATACGCTGGCAAGGGGTTTTCGACAATAGATGCCCTTTTTTTACATGCTGCAAGCTGTCTATGAAGCGGTGGATAGTGGTGAGGCTTCTGCTCGACTGTTCTTCACTGATTTCACAAAGGGATTTGATCTTATTGACCACACCACTGATGCAAGAGCTGGCCAAACTAGAAGTCCATCCTGTCCTCCTGAAATGGATCGCGGCCTTCTTGACCAACCGGTAGGAAGTAGTTAGAATGGGAGGAACTCTGTCAGATTGACGAACTCTGAAAGGAGGAGTACCCCATTGGGACAAAACTAGGCGTAATCGTTTTAGCAGTTATGACGAATAAATTCATGTGTGACTGGCACCTACGCATTAAATTTGTCGACGATACCATGCACTGCTTTGGAGATTATTCCAAGGAGCTCTATAAGTTTGCTCAATGTCGTTCCTTCGGATATCCATAATTTCACGATATCTTAGAACATGAAACTTACTCTTTACTATCAGCAAATTAAGAGCGTATCGATTTCAAGAGGAAATACTCGGGGGGGGGGGGGGGGAGGGGGGGGGGCCCACGACTCCAATAGCGCCTAGTACTTCTTTCGTATACCTATGATCCACCGCTGTATGACATCACATCCGGTTGCAGAGTTTCTGCTTTGTTTTTGCGCGGAGCACCAAGATGGACTCCGGTGCTATTTGGTTTCTTCGTTATTTTAACCCACAGGCTAATGGAATTAAGTATCTTGAATCCCGAGTGAGTTGAAAAGGGATATAGCCGGCCTTCCAGCAAATGTCATGACCAAACAAAGAAGATTTAGTATTATTTTAACGATAAATATCATGCAGCTGAGGGGAATGTCATGGCGAGTCTTGCGATGTTTCAAAACGAGTGTCGTTAACGTTTTGCGGCTTTTGCGGCCTCTGATGTAGAGAAGTCATCAAGCAAAATATAATCTCCTGAGCGGAATAGAATGGGGAAAACGCCGATGGCCACAGTTTAAAGTGTTCACCGCTGGAAGGTTGTTATCACGGTTCGTAAAGTTGCAGAAACCTCCCCTCAAACTGTGTGGTTTTGAGGAATATTATGGCGAGTCTTTCGCTGTTTGTCATCGAGCGTCACTCAAGAGTTTGGCTTTTGCGGCTTCTGATTCATCGAAGTCATCAATCAAAATTGCCTATCCTGAGCGGAATGGAATGGGAAAAACGCAGATGGTCACAGTTTAAAGTATCAACTGCTTGAAGGCTTTATCATTCGACGTAAAGTTGCTGAAAGCTCTACCCAATTGTCCTGTCATGGCGAGTTTTTCGCTGTTTCAAAACGAGTGTCCGCTCAATGTGTTGGTTGTTGTACCTTCTGATTTACTGAAATTGTCAAACAAAATAGCCTGTCCTGAGTGGAATAGAATGGAGAAAAAGCTGATGGTCACAGTTTAAAGTTTTGAGTGCTGGAAGGCTTTATCACTCAGCGTAAAGTTGCTCAAAGCTCTTCTCGACTGAACGGTTTGAGCAATGGAATGGTGAGTCTTTCTCTGTGTCGAATCGAGCGTCACTCAAGATTTTGGCTTTTGCAGCTTCTGATTCACCGAAGTCATCAATCAAAATTGCGAAATACCGTGGAGAAAAAGCCTATGGTCACAGTTTAAAGTGTTAACAGCTGGAAGGCTTTGTCAGTCGACGTAAAGTTGCTGAAAGCTCTAGATACTCAACTGATTGCGAAACGGTCACATGTTACGTTCTTCTGGAAGGTTAGTGTTGGCTTTTTAGCATTTAATTTGCCTTTGAAGATTTATGTTTAGAACAAGTCTTAAGCCCAAAAGTAGTCCAAATTGTCATTATCTGAGAGAAATCAAGAAAGTTTGTGCCCTTCATTTTTTTCTAAGCTTGCAAGTGTAACAAACCTGAAGGGGGAGGGGTATGTACCTGTAGCTGGTGGGGCAAAAGGGAGTATCCACCAGAGAGTTCAAACTTTTTAGGAGAAACAGTCACTCACAGTATTCTCTGTCAGCTTCTTTTTCATTTGTGCCATTAATAGGTAGTTCCTTGTGGTTGTTTCCTCCAATGAAGAGCTAGTCATCTGTAACTATATATTAATTTTGACATTGTTGATAAGAAATGACAATGGCATGAACAAGCTACATTTGTAGCTGTAGCTTATCACCAGTGATCATAGTTATGTTTTTAATTAGTAAATTATCAAAGAATGACATTAAAATGAAAAAAACAAAACAGCTGTTATAACTGCTTTAGCGTTTTGAAGTTCTGGAGGGATCACAGTCACCCAGTGATCGCTTTGAGTGAACCAGTGATCATTTTGTTTTTTTGTTTTGGCCATACATGGACAGTGGAGCTTTGAGTGAGCCAGTGATCGCTTTGAGTGAGCCAGTGATCATTTTTTTTCTTTTGGCATACATGGACAGTATTTTCTGTCAGCTTCTTTTTCATTTTTGACATTAATAGGTAGTTCCTTGTGGTTGTTGCCAGCAATGAAGAGCTAGTCATCTGTAACTGTTTATTAATTTTAACATTGTTGATAAGAAATGACAATGAAATGAACAAGCTACATTTGTAGCTGTAGCTTATCACCAGTCATGTAGCAAATTTGTTTAGACATAATTCCGTCCACTCCAGAGTGGAAGACTGGCTAATTGAATTTATTTGTTGTGCATTTGCTTTATACTTCAATTTAAATTTTTTCCTGTGTTTTGGGGTATGAAAATGTATGATAATGAGTATGACACAAAGGAAGATAAAATTATCCAGGGATAAAATTGAACCACAATAACAATGATATACAGCTGTGTATAGTTATTATGTATACAACAGTATTTCTTCTAGTGTTAAAGGAAATACTGAAATTTTATTCTTGTACCTTATTTGATTCAACAACGATATTATTATTGTTCTAAAAAAAAGAAACATCAAAATATTATCAACAAATTACATATTGTATGAATTGAAATGTGCAAATCAGCCCTCAGACATTTAAGCTGTATTTATTTCCTTTTTCCAAAAAAATATCCACATTCCTTTTTATTGACTAGTGTCCTTTGATCCTGTATTTGGCTCCAATTCTTTAATTCTTAGATTCACAATGCTTTCTTGATTCTTTTCCAGTATCTACTGAAAAATACAGTCTAGGTATGTTGTAAATACCATCTCTTCTTAGTTGTATCCTTGACAACAGGCTTTCAATGCAATGTCCAAGTTGTTTGACACACATATCCTCCAGCAAGTGAAGGTCTAGTAAATATCGGGTGAATCTAGATACCGGTAATTGTAAACATCTTTTTTGTGTCATAAAGTGTTTACATGCCTATTTCAATCTTCAAACGGCTTGATTTGCCTGAAAAGAGTGGTTTTTTTAATATTTAGTAGCTCTAGGCTCAAGTTCATATCTTGATCCCATTGTGTATCTTCAGTTTTAAACAGAGCTTTCAGTGGTTTCAAAACAAGCTAGTGACTGTTGGAGTTCCATCGGCTACTTGACTGTATGTTGCCAGCAATTCTATTCCCCTAGGACCCCTAGCTTCAGGGGCCTTGTGGCCCCTCAATTGTCACAGCCTCCAGATTTGGCCGCATACTTTAAAACATTTTGAAACCCCTGAGGTTTATGTAGTGACAGTGAGCTAGTATAATTTTACAAAGGAACCCAGCTACCAAAGCATCAGAGAACCAAGCCAAGTAGTGTACTTATTCCATGGCACATACCTGTATAGAAGTACCACAACCTTCTCCCTGGGTGTTAAAGTAACAGTAAAGAGGGGTTTCAGGTGTAATCTCTTGTGTTTGTTTTATTTTTTTGATAATTGTTCCAACCTTTGCTCCTCTGTAGGGAAAAATGGTTTGGCAAGAGGAAAGCAGAAGACAGGGTGATCAAAGGATTTATTAATTGACATTTTGCCATTCCATCTGTTAAGAGGATTTTCTAAACAGATCATTCAAATAGTCTGCAATTTATTAAAGCTGAAAAAAAAATACATGTTGTACTTGATGCTCCTTTATAAGACAGAACAATTATCAAAAAAATAAAACAAACACAAGAGATTACACCTGAAACCCCTCTTTACTGTTACTTTAACACCCAGGGAGAAGGTTGTGGTACTTCTATACAGGTATGTGCCATGGAATAAGTACACTACTTGGCTTGGTTCTCTGATGCTTTGGTAGCTGGGTTTCTTTGTAAAATTATACTAGCTCACTGTCACTACATAAACCTCAGGGGTTTCAAAATGTTTTAAAGTATGCGGCCAAATCTGGAGGCTGTGACAATTGAGGGGCCACAAGGCCCCTGAAGCTAGGGGTCCTAGGGGAATAGAATTGCTGGCAACATACAGTCAAGTAGCCGATGGAACTCCAACAGTCACTAGCTTGTTTTGAAACCACTGAAAGCTCTGTTTAAAACTGAAGATACACAATGGGATCAAGATATGAACTTGAGCCTAGAGCTACTAAATATTAAAAAAACCACTCTTTTCAGGCAAATCAAGCCGTTTGAAGATTGAAATAGGCATGTAAACACTTTATGACACAAAAAAGATGTTTACAATTACCGGTATCTAGATTCACCCGATATTTACTAGACCTTCACTTGCTGGAGGATATGTGTGTCAAACAACTTGGACATTGCATTGAAAGCCTGTTGTCAAGGATACAACTAAGAAGAGATGGTATTTACAACATACCTAGACTGTATTTTTCAGTAGATACTGGAAAAGAATCAAGAAAGCATTGTGAATCTAAGAATTAAAGAATTGGAGCCAAATACAGGATCAAAGGACACTAGTCAATAAAAAGGAATGTGGATATTTTTTTGGAAAAAGGAAATAAATACAGCTTAAATGTCTGAGGGCTGATTTGCACATTTCAATTCATACAATATGTAATTTGTTGATAATATTTTGATGTTTCTTTTTTTTAGAACAATAATAATATCGTTGTTGAATCAAATAAGGTACAAGAATAAAATTTCAGTATTTCCTTTAACACTAGAAGAAATACTGTTGTATACATAATAACTATACACAGCTGTATATCATTGTTATTGTGGTTCAATTTTATCCCTGGATAATTTTATCTTCCTTTGTGTCATACTCATTATCATACATTTTCATACCCCAAAACACAGGAAAAAATTTAAATTGAAGTATAAAGCAAATGCACAACAAATAAATTCAATTAGCCAGTCTTCCACTCTGGAGTGGACGGAATTATGTCTAAACAAATTTGCTACATGACTGGTGATAAGCTACAGCTACAAATGTAGCTTGTTCATTTCATTGTCATTTCTTATCAACAATGTTAAAATTAATAAACAGTTACAGATGACTAGCTCTTCATTGCTGGCAACAACCACAAGGAACTACCTATTAATGTCAAAAATGAAAAAGAAGCTGACAGAAAATACTGTCCATGTATGCCAAAAGAAAAAAAATGATCACTGGCTCACTCAAAGCGATCACTGGCTCACTCAAAGCTCCACTGTCCATGTATGGCCAAAACAAAAAAACAAAATGATCACTGGTTCACTCAAAGCGATCACTGGGTGACTGTGATCCCTCCAGAACTTCAAAACGCTAAAGCAGTTATAACAGCTGTTTTGTTTTTTTCATTTTAATGTCATTCTTTGATAATTTACTAATTAAAAACATAACTATGATCACTGGTGATAAGCTACAGCTACAAATGTAGCTTGTTCATGCCATTGTCATTTCTTATCAACAATGTCAAAATTAATATATAGTTACAGATGACTAGCTCTTCATTGGAGGAAACAACCACAAGGAACTACCTATTAATGGCACAAATGAAAAAGAAGCTGACAGAGAATACTGTGAGTGACTGTTTCTCCTAAAAAGTTTGAACTCTCTGGTGGATACTCCCTTTTGCCCCACCAGCTACAGGTACATACCCCTCCCCCTTCAGGTTTGTTACACTTGCAAGCTTAGAAAAAAATGAAGGGCACAAACTTTCTTGATTTCTCTCAGATAATGACAATTTGGACTACTTTTGGGCTTAAGACTTGTTCTAAACATAAATCTTCAAAGGCAAATTAAATGCTAAAAAGCCAACACTAACCTTCCAGAAGAACGTAACATGTGACCGTTTCGAAATCAGTTGAGTATCTAGAGCTTTCAGCAACTTTACGTCGACTGACAAAGCCTTCCAGCTGTTAACACTTTAAACTGTGACCATAGGCTTTTTCTCCACGGTATTTCGCTATTTTGATTGATGACTTCGGTGAATCAGAAGCTGCAAAAGCCAAAATCTTGAGTGAAGCTCGATTCGACACAGAGAAAGACTCACCATAGGCCATTTGCAATAAGAGGCATGTGACATCATTTTTATGAACATAGGCACGTTAAACGTGCATGAGCTATTTTGAATGCTTTAGTGTAACTTTAATGCTTCGGTGTAACCTTACCAAGAATGATGAATCTACCTCTTTCATCCTAAATGTACATTGGGTTTTTGTGCGAAATTGCGTATTGCGGTACATAAATGAAAACGCAAAACGCTCAGCTGAATCGATCCTCAAGCTATATATTCACTTTCTTCTGTCTTTCCCTGTTACATCTGGTGCAAGTCAAACAAATCGTTAAAGTGAAATAAGTTTCTACTCACCAAACGTTGATTAGAAGGAAAACTCTAAGGTTCCTCGGAGTTTCTTAAGCCAAAATGTGACTCATCGAATACTGGATAGTTACGAAATACCAGGAATTTTATCGTTGTGGTAGATGGTTGCATCATCATAATTCACGAGGTTTTCACGTGCGATTCTACTCAGTGAAACAGTCTTTAACTCCGACAACTTATTTCTTCATGTTTTAAAACCTATTGCTTCTCAGAAGACAAGAGCCTTTTTTGAGGATTTGGTTACAAAAGGAAACAGGTCTTCATACGTCCAAGTTACTATTTATCATTGTGAAAAGCCAATCTGCATGAGATGTACAGTCACACAGCTGGCACGTGAAAGTGTTGGACTTTGCCCCCTTTCGCCGTTCGTACGTGAGGGAATTCGAGTTATCACACAGTAAACTAGTAAACAGAATTATAAAAATAACTCACGCACACAATTTGCACGTGACGATGTTGGTCTTTCGCCCTTTTACAATTCGAACGTAAAAAAAAGGCAAATTGTTTTACTACAAAATTTTCTCAAACGATTTTAAGAAATCACCTCGGCTTCATTATAACATCTGCAATTAAATTATGTTTCATGCAACGTCAAGGTTGATAACCTAACATTTATTAACATTTGTGAAACAGTCTTTAACTCCGACAACTTATTTCATCATGTTTTAAAAGCCATTGCTTCTTAAAAGACAAGAGCCTTTTTTAAGGCATTGGTTACTAAACGAAACAGGTCTTCATACGGCCGAGTTACTATTATTATTGTAAAAAGCCTATCTGCATGAGATGTACAGTCACACAGCTGGCACGTGAAAGTGTTGGACTTTGCCCCCTTTCGTGTGGTTCGTACGTGAGGGAATTCGAGTTATCACACAGTAATCTAGTAAACAGAATTCTAAAAATAACTCATGCACACAATTTGCATGGGAAGATGTTGATCTTTGGCCCTTTCACAATTCGTACGTAAAAAAGAGGCAAATTGTTTTACTACAAAATTTTCTCAAACGATTTTAAGAAATCACCTTGGCCTTATTACAACATCTGCAATTAAATTATGTTTCATGAAACGTCAAGGTTGATAGCCTAACATTTATTAACTTCCAAGAAAATTATAAAACTGCCGAAATATATTTCTACTTATATCATGTTACTCCACTCAATATAACAGTATCTAATTATTGTGTCAACTAGTTTCTTCCAATTTTATTCCCTAACGCTACTGTTTCTACTTAAGTTACGCATCTTTACTAAATAGAACGAAAAAGGTCGGTTGAACTTTGTAAGCGAGAGAATAATATGTTTAAAGCTTGTTTACGGGATTAACAATACTCGACACAGCTTTCAAAAAAATAAGCTGCCTTTTAAACTCGTAAAACCACATTTTATAGGGCGCATACTTTCGAATTAAAGTCTATATCTAAATATCAATTATTGCTTCATTGGAAGAGATTTGAAAATATATGATCTTTTATACTCTACCCAGTTGTAGCAGGGGAAACAGAACTCATACTGACGTGCGTTGTACCGATAGCCGAATTAGGTCAGAAATGCCCCGAAGCAGCAACCACACTTAAATATGAGCCCTTAAACAGCTGCATCACTGTTCACAGCGTCTGAATCATGAAGATATTTTATGTAATGCTTCTAAACACCTGTACCAGTAATAAAAGACGAAAAAATTGTGAAGGATCAAGATGGCGGTCTCAAAGTGCCCTTGTTCGACCTTTACCAATGCCATTTTTAAATAGAAGCGAAGATCTCATTGGTCCCTAAGCATCAACTCATAGTACCTTCAACCTTATTGGCTCTTGCAACAAACATCCCAACATACAAAGCCACAAAGCCACAGAGCCACAGAGATACATACGCTTACACCACTGACATATGAGCTATTTTTTCAAAATAGCTCAAAAATGAAAGTTATATGATTTTTCCTTCAAAAAACGATTAGTGGGTCATATCTTAAACAAAATAATGGTGATTTGGTTTTTCAAACCCGCACCATTTTCGGAAAATGAATAAGTTTGTAAATGGTCACGTGACCAAAATGTGATTTTTGAAATTATGAATTACCTCTCTCTGAACGCAAATTTTGCACTTAAACTTCAAGGAAAATATTGAAAAGATGATGTCATAACGTTTACAGCGCATCTGAGCGTAACTATGAAACGTTGAACAAGATATAAGCAAGAAGTGATTTGGCAACCATGTTGGAGGGCAAGAGCATGCCCTCCAACATGGCGGCCAATACAAACCATACTACTTTGCTGAAAAATCAAAGTGCCATAAAATATCTCCCTTAAATGTGTTTCCTTTCAAATTTCGGGTGTAAGATAATTTTTGTGTGCTCTAACAATTTTGGCATCAGCAAGATTCCAACTCATTGTTTAAAGGAAGCATTGGTCACGTGACCTCTTAGTGCAAGTGGCCTATTCCATTGCTCAAACCGTTCATTCGAGAAGAGCTTTGAGCAACTTTACGCTGAGTGATAAAGCCTTCCAGCACTCAAAACTTTAAACTGTGACCATCAGCTTTTTCTCCATTCTATTCCACTCAGGACAGGCTATTTTGTTTGACAATTTCGGTAAATCAGAAGGTACAACAACCAACACCTTGAGCGGACACTCGTTTTGAAACAGCGAAAAACTCGCCATGACAGGACAATTGGGTAGAGCTTTCAGCAACTTTACGTCGAATGATAAAGCCTTCAAGCAGTTGATACTTTAAACTGTGACCATCTGCGTTTTTCCCATTCCATTCCGCTCAGGATAGGCAATTTTGATTGATGACTTCGATGAATCAGAAGCCGCAAAAGCCAAACTCTTGAGTGACGCTCGATGACAAACAGCGAAAGACTCGCCATAATATTCCTCAAAACCACACAGTTTGAGGGGAGGTTTCTGCAACTTTACGAACCGTGATAACAACCTTCCAGCGGTGAACACTTTAAACTGTGGCCATCGGCGTTTTCCCCATTCTATTCCGCTCAGGAGATTATATTTTACTTGATGACTTCTCTACATCAGAGGCCGCAAAAGCCGCAAAACGTTAACGACACTCGTTTTGAAACATCGCAAGACTCGCCATGACATTCCCCGCAGCTGCATGATATTTATCGTTAAAATAATACTAAATCTTCTTTGTTTGGTCATGACATTTGCTGGAAGGCCGACTATATCCCTTTTCAACTCACTCGGGATTCAAGATACGTAATTCCATTAGCCTGTGGGTTAAAATAACGAAGAGACCAAATAGCATCGGAGTCCATCTTGGTGCTTCGCGCAAAAACAGAGCAGAAACTTTGCAACCGGATGTGATGTCATACAGCGGTGGATCATAGGTATACGAAATTTTGCTAAGTCGTGGCCCCCCCCCCCCCCCCCCCCTGGAAATACTTCACCTTATAAGATCCTATCTGTATGATCAACTAAATCGAGTGAAACTGGGAGCTATTACAAGGAAGCGAGTGGAAGCGGACTAAGAGAGGCTGTCCTCAGGGATCGGCCCTAGGCCCATTATCAGATCACGGTAACATCTTCCGAGACGATTTGACATATGTAATTGATTCACCTCTCTCTATGTATATACGTGGATGACCATCCAATATATGAAATAGCGGGAACCTAGAAAAAGCTAACAACAATCTAATACGAAATGCCAATAAATCCTCTGACTGGTATGTTAGCAATCTTCAAAAAGGAAACCTCAGTAAATATCAAACTATGCCTTTAATACATAACAGTATAGTAAGTGATATTCCATTACACTATCAAGGAAACACCATCGAATCTTCAGGCAGTCTTAAGTTGTTAGGTGTCACCATAGACGACCAGTTGAATTTTAATATTCATATTAGTGAAATATGTAAGCGGGCGAGTCAAAGGGTCGGAGTAATGTTGAGGCTAAAAGACTCATTCCTACCGTAATGCTAAATTAACTTAATTTTGTATAAATCAGCCATATTGCTCTACTTAACTTATTGCCATCTGACCTGGCACCTCTGCACTGCTTGTAACAAAAGAAAACTCGAACGTATGCAAGAAAGAGCATTACGCGCACTTTTTCTGGATAAGCAATCGAGCTACCAAGCTCCACTGGACAGGGGTGATCTAATAACGTTACAGAATAGAAGATTGAAGGATATTGCTATCCTCATGTATAAGGTTAAACCATGAACGAAAATATCAGAGCTATTTCATATGCCTTGTATACCTTACAACTTGAGAGCACCACTGTTCGCCATCCCCAGATTTAAGACCACGAAATATGACAAACGCTCGCTCACTTATTTGGGACCTAAATTGAGGAATAGACTACCGGGCGAAATTAGGACCCTACAGATCTCCGACGAGTTTTGAACATCGTGTTCGGAAATGTCATTTAAGTGCGATAGAAGAAAATAATTGCACGAACTGCATTCTTTTTAACTCATAACCGAATGAAATTTTCCAGACTGGCTTTCTATTTTAGTGAGTGTTTTAAACCTCAAGTAACAAGGCTTTTAGTACCGAATAGTTAGTAGGCTTTTGATCAGTGATTAATTGGTTTAATTATGTTGCTGAGTGTCCCCAACTAGTAGTGTTGAATGCACCCAATTAGTAGAAGGGTATTACCCTCGGCTAACTACTTTGACGCGTTCATAAAGTTTTCCTTGATTGACTTGATTAAGCCAGCTAAGTGTAAAGCGATGTTTATAAATTTCATTTACAATTCTAACTCCTCGCCTAACCCTATTGTAATAGGTAATTTTATAGAGCGGGTTGAAAATTACAAGATCTTAGGAAATAATGGACAATTAACTCAATAAGTGGAATAACCATGCACATCTCATCATCAAGAAATACGCTCCTAGGATATTATGTATGGCTGGTGTGGCCCAAGATAACATTCTTAAAGTTTACCAAAGTACAGTAAGACCTGTAATAGAATATGCTGATGGCAGGCTATTCCAGACTATTTATCCGATGTAATCGAGCGAGTCCAAAGAAAAGGCTTTGAGGAAAATTTATCCTGACGCTGAGTCTTATAGGGAGGCCTTGCACTTACCAAGTCTAAAGAAAAACAGAGATTCATGGTTTTTGTGTTAAGTACATGCTTGGATAAGATGAAGTCTAAAGACCATCCTTTACCCTTCTTATTGCCAAGGCCACTCATTAATCAGCCCGAGTACAACCTCCCCGTCGCTGAAAGCAAAAAAAAATAAGCCAGATCTAAATAGAGTTAAAGGAATACAGTGGATAGCATCAAGCAATTTTAGTCGAGGCCAGGGATGCGTGCTTGGTAATGGTAGATAGCAAAATATTTATAAAAGATCGACAACAACTACGATACGGGCTTCCCCTCAAAGAACTGAGATGGGGTCGTAAAAAATGTCATGCGCTCTTACCGGTTTCGCGGGTCATAGAAGACACCTCACGTGTAGTTTTAAGGTATTATTGATACAGAGAGGGTTGTGGTAATCATTAGAAAAGGGAAAGGCATTCTAGACGTACCATGAGTCTGTTTACAATGGAGTAGGGCCAAGGAGAATTAATATGTGCAAGAGCCGTTATAGCAAAAGATAATCCCCCTTAAGTTATCCTGAGGAGTATATGCGCCTCTTAAACCTCTTTCCTCATTTTGGAGTATATTTACAGCTCATTTTAAGAGGCGTGGTGGCCGAGTGATTAACACCTAGAACTTCGGATTGTAAGTCCGGGTTCAGGTCTCATATTGGTGATATGCTGAAATTGCAGAATTAAACTGATAGTTCCTTGTACAAGGCCTACGTGGCCGCATGTAAAATACCCTTCTTCGTTGCTGTTTGAAATATAACAAAATTACAAAAATTGGGGCAGTAGACAAGAAAATGCCCACAAATTCCTGTAAGAGTAAAGATTTTGCTCATTATGGCTTGAAATCAATCAATAAACGTACTCGTCTTTTAAAATCCACATGAATAAGAGAGAAAGACTGGATCCGAAAGCGGAATAATCAAAATATCGAGAAATATATCGATCGATCTAAATTTTAACAAATTATTAACAAATGTGCTGGCTTCAAGAGGACAAGGCAATGGTTTCGCAAACCGACTACAACTCAAGAAGCCACTAATTTTTTGAAAACGGGTTTGGGTTTTAGAAGCCAGTTCTAATAATCGGCGTTGCAATAAATATTTGACACAGGATCAGGAGTACTCTGCCTGCGCTACCAATAGGCAATAAAGATTCTGAAAGGGTGGGTATTACGATACAGTGTGTCCGCATATCTCATTCTGTCCAGCTTCTTAAACTAAAACTTTATCGAACTCACTTAAGCAAACTCTGATGGAGCAGTCGGCCTTATGATCTTTCTATTTTTATATGTCCAAGGGAACTAATCCACCCAACAACTTACGGGGTAGTTAACTTCAGAGTAGTGGAAAAATTGCGCAGAGCAGTACTTACAGACGAAAATGAACTGCATCTGATTAGCGATCCACTTACAGAGTTGTACAAGCCTCGTCTGAGTACGAGCCTGTGTAGTACTTTTTTTTTCTTCATTATACAGAAACTGTCAAATCGGTTAACAAATAAATATCATTTATTGCAGATAGTGATAAACCCTTAAATTCATGTGCAGCTTATGGCTAGTGATAGTTTTGTATTCTATAAAATTTCAAGAAAGTGGAAATGATTTGCCGGGTGAATGTACATTGCAGTCCTGAGTAGGACTGTTGTTGACACCGACTGACGTTTTGACACTACGTGGTGATCATCATTTTCATGATCATTGTCAAAACATCAGTGCCTGTCAACAACAGTCCCAATAAGGACTATACTCGCTTGTACGATACCACTTACTTATATGAAATGACTCCTAGACTCAAACCATTTGGGATAGAATAGCATAATTGGATGAAATCTCGCATTCTCATTGGTTAACGAAGCGAAGTATTTAGCGTGGAATTGCAAGTTGAAAACGAGGCTAGGTGATATTGTTTCGCATCCACGTAACATTACTATCGTCAAACTCTAACACAACAGCTGCAAAAAAGTTTTTCTACAATGTCATTTTAAGATGTCTTCAAAACCATTGTCACTTTTTGATGAGCCCAAAACAAACAAATGCGTTTTTCAAAGTGAGCCGGAGATTCTTCAATGTTTTGAACTGAACTACAAATTCTTAGAGAGGCGTAAAAAACTTCTTTCGCTCGTGACAACGAGAAAGCAAGAAAATCCTGTGAATACGGCCTAGAAAATGGCCAGCAAAAGTTCAACCAAACAAGATGGAGAAGCAACAATACACGTATTTACATTTCAAGGTTCCCTTCCTTATATTAATCGCGATGTTAAACTTTCAGTGCTTTCGCTTGGACATTTCATTTCTTTCAGTCTCGAGCAAATGATTTGGAAATTTAAGAAAAGATGTTATAGATAAACGGCTTGTAAATTCAGTGAAATACCACTATTTATCCTTGAGATTAGTTTGAAGCTTGTCTAAAAAGTTTGAAAACAAATGTAAAAACAAGCACAAGGCTTAAATAAAAATGTCAAGGTTCAAAAGTGTACGACTGACTTTGCTAACGCAATGACAGTTCTGACGGTTGACTTTGAAATGGCTTTCTGGAGTGCGCACTCAGGATAAAACAAACAAGTAGTGCAAAATATAGGCCGGATCGTTACGGGCGTGACAAAAGTGTCAAATTTGGCACAGAGCTTCCTTAGCACCTGCTGATTCATACTGGAGGGGGTGCCCGTTACAAACGGTCCTAATTACAGATAAAGGGGTGGGGGAGGGAGGTAACTTTCACCTATAATAGCAGATTGGGTTTCCTGTGGTGAGCACTCTTTTTGTTTGATTTGGTTAAGGTGGCTCGACTGGATTTTTTGGGGGAGATACCTCCCAAGTTTGAGCATTAATTACATCGCCATGAGTAGCGATATGGAAAAAAGGTTACCACAACTGTATTATAATATATAGATTTAGCCAGGCCTAAACGCGAAGCTCCATTAATAAATTTATAATTTAAAACAAACAATAAACTTGTAATCCACAAATCAGTTAAATTAAGGACACATTCGTGTGACTTTTGAGGGACAGGCTAAGTGATTTTAGAGTGAAACAAATCTTGCATCGAGTTTGATAGCCTTATATGTACACCCAAAAAATAGCACTGGCAATCATCTTCGGTCACATTTTAGAGCAATAATGGCTCTTGATCACGGTAGATTAGGCGTGGAAAACAAATTCTTGGAAAACAAATCAGGCCGAATTTTTACGTTCGACAAGTTTACTTTAGAAAATCTTGCCAACAAATCTGGGTGCGTGCAAATCAACCTTTTATACTTTTTATACATCACATCTGAGGTGACAGAGTACTATGAGGCGCTGTTTTTATCATACAGACCGCCTGACCTCAGACAATTAGCAATCAGTTTCACAATTTTTCAAGACTAATTCCATTCATTCAATATTCAGGACCATCGAAGCACGCGTGGGCTTTTAGCGAAACCGTTCAAAAAATTCCAAAATCACCTACCAAGTTTGCAAAGAAATTTTAACAGAGTTACGCTTCAACATAATAAAGAATTTATTGTGTTTATTTTTTATTGATAGTTTTATGACCGTCACGGAGATGTGTAATATGCGCGGTACGTTGAGTACTCCTGCAAGCGATGTTTACGAACAACTGTAAACAAATAACGGCAAAGCGATGAGAATTGCAAAAGACAACTAACAATAAATAAAAGATCAGAAATATAATTCGGTAGAACATTTACAGAGACAACAAGTTTCATTCACGAAAACAAGAATTTCAGTGTCTATAAGAATCCTAGAGTCTTAAAGCTTAAAAATTAAGTTTAATTTTAAGCCGCCGGCTTCCCGGTGTTTGCTGTTTTCCTCGCGACAAGTAAATCGCTCAAAGTTTTCTTTCTACAGCCAAAATAATATCTAAATATTCTTCGGAACGGTTTTTCTTGTTATGTGCGGTGAAATATCGACTAAGGCTTTTCAAAGTTCTGTAAGCTTATGTCAAACCTGATACTAGGTCAGATCAGTGTCTCAAATCTAAATACAAACGTGCATAAACTAGCCTCATAAACTGCGCTCGACTTCATGAAAACAGATATAAATACAATGATAACTCAGGCTTACCATATTTCGAGATGTAGCTCCTGAAAGCTATCAAGTAAGGCCTGAATCGCTTACGCATCCAGCAAGGTGAAAAACAAAAACGATGCCATCCGAAATCGGATTTCCCACTTTGACAAGCAGCGCATTTCTCAACCAAAAATTCAATAAACAAACCAGCCATGAATAACGTTAACAGAAGACTCTTGGTAGCAGCTGTATTTCATTTTGTACATCCAGTGAAAAAAGACAGTTATTAAAAACATCACAAGTTGACATAAAACTCTGTCAGCTTCCGTCAGCTGTTGAAGCAAACAAGTTTCAAGATGTTGTATAAATTTTCCGCATGAACTCACCTGTCAAATTTTGACCAATCAGGGCATAAAAATTGGACGTGGAGCGTGACCAAAGCGTGACTATCATGAGAAAAGTGAAAAGCATCTGTTTTCCCTTCTTGCATTTTTAAATTACTGGCTGAATTTTCGCTTCCGAGGTCAGTTTGAAATCAAAATGTTAATAGTACTGGGCCATAATGACATAAACACAGCATATTTCATATACATTTTTTAAAAAAAATTGAGCCTGCGATCATCTGAAAACTAGTAACTTGTCAGCGGACAACTTCAAAAAAATACTCGCCCTGGATGAGTCGACACCTGAGCCCGCGATACGGCCAGGTGATACTGGTCAGCGGATACCTTGTATTGACAGCTGTCAATTGATCACAACATTGATAGTTTTCTCCTAGGCTCCCAAACTAGCTAGAAAGTGTGAGATTGAACATTGGTTTTCCTGTGGTGCGGACGGACGGTCGCTCGCTCGCTCGCTCGGTCGGTCACGTGATTACCAAATTTTCTGGGATGGGTAGATTACTTTAGCTATGGGGCTGCGCCCACGCGCGCGCGAGGAGCTCCGCTATAAAGATGAAAATTTCTTATGATCTGAGTTTTATTGCAATCAGAGTCGCCATGGCAACGTAACGACGCCATTACGCTTTTTATTTATCTTTGTGTTTCTCTGTACCAGGAGTTTTTTTAGAGAAATCGCTTACGCGAGTATGTACCTGCCATAATTGCCTAAATTATTTCAAAGTTTTGAACAAATTCTATGAGAGCGTTTTCGAAATATTTTGAAACAAAGTTTTAAGGATCATAAGAACAGTGAAATAGCATGCTATCCACACAATTAGCTATTTTTTTAAGAAAAGGATAAACTTTGGAAACGCGGCTTCATCTCATAGTAGTTCGATTCCATTGAAAATCTCCTACAAAAAAAGAGGGGAATTGCTCTGGGCGATCGTGAGTAAGACGAATGTTATAAACTTGCATTCAGGTGCTTTTGTTACAGTTTTTGTTCGAAATTTGGTCTGTGCCTACAAATTTCGCATTTTTCAAAAAATCGCTGCTAAGACTTTCCAGTGATAATGTCATTACATATCAATTTACACGGATCGCAAAGCCAGCTTTCAAAGATGTCATACAATAACATAAAACCCAAACATATCACATCCTACACAATAGGAAATATTGTTAAATTTTGACATGCCACATGAACGACCTCATGAACCGTAACTGACTTTGTATTTGTGCAGCTTTAGATTAGATCATAATTAATTTTGCTTCGCTGGTAACCCTGTCCTTGAGATAATAGGAAACTTAATGAGCCACGCACGTCAACCGGAAGTGGACTTTATTCATTATTGAGCGGTATTTTTGCCCAAATTTTTAGACAAATCGTCTCTATAATAAAAAAGAGACTAAGAAGTACAAATTTGGTATTGTCAATTCATTTTAAAACGAAAAAGATCTCACTTCTCGTCGACGTGCGTCGTTAAAAAACACCATTGCTTAAGCTTCCTAATGATTAAAACATGCCAGTCTCGTCATCAGGGGGAAAAGGAGGAGCAAGGATGAAACAGTTGGTTAGAGCGCGGCTTTGGGTGCGCGAGGTCCCGAGTTCGATCCCCCGTGTAAACGCATCCTTATTTCAACTTCTCTCCTTTCTGTGTAGCTTTGCCTAGCTGTAAATACCCTTAAAACGGAGCATTAATGAAGAGAGGGGGGGTAAAAGGATTGCACCGTCGACCTCAAGTTTATCAGTTATTATTACTGTCACGAGTTATTGACATAAAATATGGCCGTTTTTGTCTTCTTCTACCTTTTTATTAAGCTCTGGGGAGGAGATTGTAAAACATGCCTCTCCAGGAATTTTTAACACTCTTTAATTTTTACACATTTGCGTTTACAAAGCAGTGTATGAGGTCCCTGCATGCCTAGACACCTATAAGGAGCTCATTACTTCGGAGTCCTCGCACCAGAGTTAAATGTTAACGGTAGGTCTATATAATCTTTCAAAAAAAGGAAGGTCGTCGCATGTGTTACAATTTACAAACAAAATAACTTGAGAAGAGCTGAAAGTTACAGGAACAAGGCCTCTTTTAGCCAACCAATGATGCATCATTTATGAAAATAAATGTAATTTGTTTGATACAATTAGGTGAATACCCCGTGGTTAGGAGATCTTACGATCACGAATTCCTCAAGAGCAATTCATTTACCAACTTTTCACAAAATAATGCTGTGGAAAATTACAGAAAATATCAAAAAGCAAGGGTCAACAATAATTATGACCTGGTCCCTTATAATAAAGGAGTGGTCATGATAAAGAAGCCCATCAGCCCCAACTTTGACCACTCAAATAGATTTCTGACACATTACATACCACAAAACTTTGCACTCACTTATGGCTATGTTGTCACAGCAGGAGCCTAGAAATCGGCTCCTAGCCACACCTTGTTTTTATTGCTGAATCAGTCATTCTAAAGAGCTTTACCAAATATTTTGTTAGTAGGGGTGTTTTGAAAATGATTGAAATTTAGAGATGGTGACAAAAACGAACACAAAAAAGTCACAAAACGAGACGCATGAAACAGCCGCAATCTAATATTCGTGTTACACCGATATGGCTCTTTTGGCTGCCATGATGCAGACGTTATTGAGGATCGAAGTAGAATCACAGCTTACCTCCCGGGTTAGGTATACTGTTTACTACCAGTTTCACGGTTCCTGAGACTTAGGGCCTTTTAACATAAAGTGGGGGACCCCAGGTAAACAGGCCCTAAAAGTTAGCCCGGTCCCCTTTCTACAGTTTCAGCAGTTAAACCACTCACAATTTATTATTTGAGTCACTAAGCTTCACTAGATAGAGTACATTGTTTTTCAACTTGTACAATCTTGTACCACTTGAGCCTCACTTTTGCGACTTGATAAGCTGTGCTGTTTTTTGAAGCCTGGGCTAGCTTGTTTCCTTTTTTTTTCATTTATGAGACCAGATTCTTTTTTGTTTGTTCTTGCTTTGCAAAGCTTACAGACAAACTGCGGGAATTCTAGATGATATGACTTGTGCCACGATGCTTGCTTCTCTGTCAAAACATGCATGTGCGTCCAGCAGATAAGGATTACCTCCCGTTAGGAAAGAACTATTTTGGGTTCTGTCATTTCGTTACTAGCTCTTCATGAACAGCTGTCAAAGATCCCTGATAATGTGATACAACAGACTCTTAGACAATTCCTTTTTTCAGAAATTTTGTGTGTGAATCGCTATGCTATACGCTCTCTTTAGCTTAAAGGGACATGTAATGACAAGTGATACTTGATAAACAAGGCTTAAGCCACACGATAAGGCCCGACTGTGGTTCAAGGCTCATTGCTTGTGATTGTAATTATGATTGACGGCAGCAAAAAACTCAATTGTGAAGGCCGCTTTTGAACTTAAGACAGTTGGCGTGCTTTGTGAAAATTGCAGTAAATGACAAAACTGGACCATTATTTCTGAAATTCAATTTACACCATTTTAAGCCTCTCAAAGATTCAACAAAATACAGTGTAACAAAGCCCTCGTAAAGCAATATAAAATGCCGTTCACAAAGTTCACAAAGTTCCAATTCTTGTTCTAAATAATTATGCATTATTGACCAGCATTCGGCCAAGATGGCTGGATATTGGCCATTAGTAAAATCCAACTAGTGGTCTATCAGCAATGCTGCGTTCTGATTGGTTGAGCTACTACTAGGCTATATGTTATAGCCCACTAGTAGCGAAAAGCGCGGGCTTTTTGGCGGCAAAAAAGGGCTAAAGTCTAGCTTTAACTAGCTAAAGTTTTTTTATTCTCGATGTTTTTGGCCAACTAGTTGGATTTTACTAAAACAATTATTCCCCTCGCCCTCATGGGCTCTGAGTCAATAGCCCATTCGGCCTTCGGCCTCATGGGCTATTGACTCAGAGCCCATTCGGGCTCGAGGAATAATTGTTAAATATCCATCAAGTAGCCAATCAGAATGCAGGGTTCCCTTCACATGCCCGCTTGAGGATTCAGCCGTATAATACTGATATTAAGTAGTTGGACATTTATTTGTCTTTAGCATGGAGGTAGTTTTTCATGCTAGACTAACCATACAGCACAGTAACTTGTGACTGTATTAAGTTCAATGATCCCGCTTGCTTTGGAAGAACTCTCTGCACCAACATCACATACCAAGGTGATCTGTTGAATGAAAAACAAAACAAAGTGCTACTTAAGTAAAATATGCCGGCTAATCCTTACGCTACCAGACCACACTTACATCACACTCAGAAGTTTTGTTTTTTCTTTGTTTTTGTGTATGGTAATGCACGTGGAGGGGGGTGGGGTGGGGCAGACTGCGAGCAGTCTCTCTTTTTCTTCAGATTTAGTAAGGGGAGTGCACGCGAGCTTGACGGACCAAGAAAAGAGGGAGATGATGCGTAGTCTAGGGGAGGGGGGCTGAGAAAAATAATCTTTTAGCAGTAAGAAAACTTTACCAATGTAGATATTCTAATAAGAATAAAACATAATAAATTAATAATATACAAATCATGTGTTATAACATTACACTGCACATGTGCATGACATTGTATAAAGTTGTGTTTCATAGTAATGATCAGTATATTATGTTGCTTACACACTGCAAAGTTAAGACTGTGGACCAGGGGTAAATTCCTGCAAACAGAGGCTGTAAACTGTAGACTAAAAGTAAAATGCAGTTAAGATGCAAAATGCAGAATGAGAACTGCAGACATGTTAGGGTATAAGGCAGACCAAGCATTAAATGTACTCACTGCCATTTTGACTTTTGAGAGACCTCACTCTTCAAATTATCATGTTGCTTAATATATACATTGTAACAAACACAAGGGTTTATGTTATAATGGAAATACATGTAACATGTTTATGGTTCAAATAAAGTTGTTTACCCATTATTAGTACTGTCCACAGGGAAATGACTGTGACAAAAAAAAGGGATTACCGCAAATTATTCCAAGAGCAAAATGTTTCACAGATTTTAGCTATGTGCTGCTCAATGAAACTTCCTCATTACCACATCAGCAAGGTTTTCATTTACATTATTCTAGTAGCAGGAGAAACGTGTAACATTACAGGAGAATAATTATTTTGAAAGAGGCTCTAAGTCTAAATAAAGACTAGTCACAGGCTACCAAACATTAGCCGGAGAATTCTGCAAAGTAAACAGATAATTCTCCAATCTCTGATGCCTTATGAACACCCTGCATCAGATTCTCTTACAGAATGTGCACTGTACTTAGCTTCGACCGTGAGCTCCTTAGCCTTTTTGAGAGGGCAGTAGCACAAAAAAACATTATGTTTATCTCACCATCCAAACAGAGAGAATTATATTTTCTAATAACATTAGAATTTCAACCCAAGTCTGCAGTCCTCATTCTGCATTTTGCAACTAGTCTGCACTTTACCCTAAGTCTGCATGTGCAGTCTTAGCATTACACTGACCAGTTTTTTAATTCCATTTGTTGTCTGTAATTCCTGGTACCAGTAACAAAAAGCCTATTTTTTCAGGGCACAAAGGAGAAAGTTTAACCCCTTCAGGTTGCACATTATCATTGACATGTACTCAAGGTGAATATACCATGGGATAAGGGAAAGTAAAAGGACTGTCTGGGAAGACCTGAAATGAATTAATGTTGAAATGATGTTGAAGAGAACTGTTCTCACAACTTGTAAAGAAGTCACCTTGGTGGTCAACAGATAATTGCAGTAACTGTGTATTCCTGGTGTACAAAGTATTACTCAAAACAAAATTAAACAAAATTCCCATCAAACCCTTTCGAACAAGAGTTTGATACAAGTTTGGCCATTGAACGACATCAAACACAGCTTTTTTGAGAGTTTGATGCCCGAACAAAATCAAAATAAACCAGATTATATTAAAAAAAAAAAAATCAAACGTGAAAACTGAGTCAACTTTGGGAAAGCAACAGGCTAGGGAAATCCAACGAGTGCTGGATTCAGAATGAAATATAATTATGCTACGATTCAGGACAATTAAGGAGCAAAGAATAATAATTGAGATGATTCGCAAGATGATTTCAACTTGCAGATTTAATTCCTTTTCCTTGGTAAACAAATGCATTGACATTTTCACAGAGAATATGTATTTTAGAATTAACTCCTAATATTGAAATGATAAAAGAAACGAGAATTAAAATTGCCTTTACTGCTTTCACACTGGATCAATTTATATTAACATACTTGCCATCAAAAGTTCAGAATTAGAAAGTTTGATTTTATTCTATTCCAATTTTCCTTGTGTAAGTTCACTTTGTTCCATAACCGAACTCAAAGTTTGATTGACTTCAAAAATCGAATGATTGATTCCAATTTGTTTGGTGAGTTTGATTTTGTTGAATGGCCATGCTTCATCAAACTCTTTCATTCAAAACAGTTTGATCTAGTTTGAAAACCTTGAGCATTCAATGATATGCCCAATATCATATTATTCCCCAAAGTAAAAATTTTAGCAAACGGAGGCAAACCGACAGAGGAAAGACATTTAAATCAATAATTTAACATTGAAAAAAAAAATATCACGCCTTTTTGTTTTTCTCACATGTTGTATTTGTCCCTTGGTACTGAAGTTGCAAGGGAAACTAAAAAACAAGTGATGGTCACAGTAATCAAATAACGTCTTAACTGACAACAACACATGCTGAGCTATCGATTGAGTTAAGATACACCAGTTTTACCGTGTGGGGATATGGGATATCAGATTATTATAGTTATAATGCTGATAAAAAATACTGGAGAAAGTGTCAAAGTTAGTGAAACTAAGTCTATTTTATAAAGCTGATAAATACGAGTGCCCTGAATAAACAGATGCACACTTCTTAAGCTCTTCTGTTTATTACAGTCAGTTCAACACCTTTATAAATTCAAAGCAAAAATTCAATGATCCTACACTGTCAGTAGTAAACAAAGCACATTTACAGCTGCTGAAAGTGCCTGTGTCTTAACTGACAACAACGCTATCAATTGAATTAAGATACACCAGTTTTGCCGAGTGGGGATATGGGATATCAGATTTTATAACATAGCTAACAAAAATGCTTGCTTTTTGATTAACTGCAAAATTCTTGTAACGTGCGCCACAGAAAAACAAACGCTTCTACTGGCTGGTTACAAACACACCACAATCGCCTAGTTTGAAAGAAAATTCTTTCTATAAAACTGAGAAAGAAAATTTGCTTATTTATTCGTTAACGATCAATTGAAACTGAGCAGGAACAAAGATGAAAGTGTCTTAACGTCCACCTAAAGTTAAAATACTCACATGTTTGTGAGACATCGTGGAGTATGGTTTGGAACCGGCGCTGAGAAGATGTTTATGTTTTGCTCGGCGAAATCCAGAGAACTTGTTTTTTAGCGAAGGCAACTGTCATCCTACTTTACATTCATTTACGAACAATGGCTGCTCATTACGGCTACTTGAGAAGACCTGGCAGCAGTTGTTTTTATGAGTAATAAATTTATGTCTTCTTGTGTAATTTGTCTTGTTATTGCAAGAGAAATGTTCCTGATTTAGTCGGATTGTTCGGCGATAACAAAAGTGCATAAAAAATTTAAAAACAACAATAAAAACGGAAATTTTACCTTTAATTGTTGTTAATGACCAATAATTATTGGTGTCTTTTCTGTTCCCAGTGAATGTCTCTCGGCCAAAATTTGCTGCAGCTGGTCTTCTGACAAATTTGCGAAACGCGCAGCTTGCGAGTTTTTTTGAATTCGGCTTTCTTTTTGCTGCTTGTTGGATCAGGACGTAAAAGGTCAATGCCGATTGAAAACTTAGGCAGTTCTTCGCTGGTTTCTTCCATATTTTAAAGAGAAGGAAAACTGCTCTGCAGCTTTAATAAAAGACGACAACTTTGCAGCCAGGTAAAAAAAATGCTCACGTCATCTTATTTATGCACGGGCGTGCATAAATAAAGATTTTGTTCATAGCGGCTCAATAGGACTTACATAGGGCAAGCACGCGCGCTATGTTATAATGTACATTTGATAACATTGCCTGATGAAAAGAGTGGAACAATGCTATTTAAGGCCTTAAAAACCGGTTTTGTAGAAAATAAGGGACAATCAGATCCTTTGTCGGCTGTCAGTTAAAATTTTGGCCATTTGTCACTTCTCACTAAACCTCATCCAGACCCTCGACAAAGTGTCAAATTTAGTGGAACTAAGTCTATTTTATAAAGCTGATAAATATGAGCTTACATTTGGCCTGAATAAACAGATTGACACATCTTATGCTCTTCTGTTTATTACAGTCAGTTCAACACCTTAAATTCAAAGTTAAAACTCAACGATCCTACGCTGTAGTAAACAAAGCACAACTACATGTATTGCTGCTGTAGTCTTTCATTTTTTTCTATATTGCCAATTACGGGATGCCGTATCAAACTCGACGTTAGCACAGAAACAACTTGTAAATGACAAAATCACAACTTCTTGTCCAATATGCCTTATAAGCACAATATCAAATGTTACAAAATGTTCAAATAACAAATATGAACTTTGAAAAACTACTAGAGCACAAAATGTTTGTCTACCCATGCCTTCTTTTGTATCTTCTGTGTTATTTATACCTTCTTTTAATGTTTTGAGCTGTTATTTTTATGATTCACTCAATTTGGTGATGGTTCCCACTGCTCTAATTTTGATAAATTTTGTGACACAGCTCCTTTAACTTTCTTTACGTTTGCCACAAACACTACTCCACAGCCCAACCTTTGGTGGCTTTTAACAGAATCATATTGCGTATTTCAAACTCTACGGAGGAAATTGTTTAAAAGAAAATGCAAGCCAAATACTGAAGAGCGACATAAAATCAATAACCTTGTGAATAACCAAAATATAATAAAGAGAAACTGGGCTGCCTTCAATTTTCCCTTTTTTATTTTTCTCAAAACCATTGATCTTTGGTTTTTTAATGCATGATCAGTGAACGTATCTGCTGGCAAGACCCTTGATGGTTGGTTTGCAAGTTGTGGGAACATTCTTTGGATTTCATCTAAGAAACACATGAGGAGTACCCATTCTCCCTCTTGTCAATATGATGCTTGCATAGAACTTCAGAGTAATACAGGATAAAAAAAGTAGTAGTTTTACTAGTTGAACTCCACTGCTCGTAAAGGGGCTGTGTCACAATACTTAGTATTGTCTGGATCATTTTGTTAATAATGTCAGTTTTGTTACTTTTAGGAAACCATCGCTGTAAAGAGGAAAACAAGTACTGTAAGTGCGCGAGCAAACTGATGAGTTTAAATTGACAAAAAAATAAAGTTGTGTGTTCGACAACAAAGAACTAAAAAAGTGCAAATACTGGTCATTTATAAAAGCATCTTTTAACCAAGAACCATGAATTTCACAGTCGGGACATTTCTTTCTAGGTTTTTGGATTTTTGGCAATTTACCGTAGATTCACGTGAGAATAATACAGAAAATAACTAAATAGATTCATGTTTTTTTCTCGTTCAACATTCTACATTTGGCGTATACATTCGTCATGTGTCGTATAAACTTGCCAGTTTGCTCGTGCATTCAGTAATCTTTTTCCACAATAAAGCAGTGGTCCCCAAAAAGTAATGAAAGCCATAATGTCAATTATCAAAGCACAATTGTCATCCATTTCAATCTCCTCTAAGTCTATCTGATCCATCCGTTCCTCATTTTGTATTTGCTCAGTCACTTAAACCTTCACTTCATGTTTCGAGCAGATAGTTTTTGTTTCACTAAGATTGGTGGTGGTTCCCACCGCTGAGATTTGGATAAATTTCGTGTCACAGCTCCTTTAGGTTGCTAAGTACTACATGTAGTTTAATATTGATCAGTGGTTTTAAAACAACCTTAGATTTGATACCAGGGCAGCTTACCTCGTCTTCATACTATCTGCATTCTCCATCCATCAAAATCTTATGTCTTGAACAGGCTTAGACAATCAAACACTCCAACGTTCAATTTAAACTTGCACATCACGAGGTTTCTGCTCAACCGTGTCTTCAACTCAAAAATAAAAGGGTAGCTTTACGAGTGAAGCGATCGATAACTGAAGGCTGATAGATCGACAATAATACATAACAACCCTCATAAGTCTTGTGGTGCTATCGGGAAGCAAAACTAAACAGACTCCAAGCTCCAAAAGCCTCAAGAAGCTGTCGACACATTTGCAGCGACCCTTACAATCATTTTCAAAATGGACGCCAAATAGAACGTCTCCAATGAGCATGAGCGAAAGAAGAGTCCGCTGATCAGCACTTCTCTTCTTACTAGGACTCATTCTTTCTCATAGTACTGATTGAGATAAAGAAAAAAAAAAAAACGTCACCGGAAATGTGACGGAAACGTGACCGTTCGCCTTCCGAGGCGGAAACATGTCGCGTCCATGGAAAACTTACATAGCCTGTTCCAGGCGTTCGGATAGTGGACAGTGTCGCGAAGGAAGAGAGCGAGAAAAAAATAATAAGGTGGAAAAGAGGGAGAGGGAGAGAGAAAGGAACGCCTGTGAGATTTCTTTTCAAAAGGTCATTCCGCCCACTTTGTCGGCTAGTAATCCGAATGCAGTTTCCGGTGTTGAAAGTTGTCAATCAAGCAACGGGCGACAAAACACATTGTTTACTGAAAAAGTATGCCTGTATTCATCTTCTATATTTGTTTTCTGCAAACCGCATAAATCCCTCACTCCAAAAATGAAAAAAAAAAAAAAAAAAAAAACTGGCAAGCATTACTCGTTCCACTTTCTCTGCCGTTGATTTTCACTCAAGAGATCGAATACTAGCTGCTGTCGGTTTTCGTTGTTTTGAAATGGACGAAATGCTGTTTGAAATTGTTTGTCAGTAAAAGCTTCAACGCGTAGCTTTGGAAGACGTGTTAAAAGAATAGAGCTCTCAAAAGTACGTCCCGAGACTAGTGCACTTGTTCCTTTTCACAAAATCGGCTTTCAAAATATTCAGGTTAATGTTTTTACTGCCAGCCTTCAGGAATTTCAGGACTAAAGAAGCTAGCTGAAGCTGCATTTTCTTCTCTTCTATATACATTCAATGCCAATTCGTCCACGCTTTCCTACTAGTGTTGCAGCGACTACAACTCTGCTAAACTGTTGTACTTGAGTAGGCGCTAAGGCGGAACTTCTCTAGCGGCGAGGAACAAGGCCAAAGTAAAACAGCTGTATTGACAGGCTAAATAAAGACTCGTATCAAAATAAGGTTCATGCGCGTATTTAATATTCCTGAAGAGAACTGAAAGGAAAGAGCTCGTTTAAGAGCCAATAAATGGTAAAATTCGAAACCCTACTTTACGACGAGATCCTGGCACAGAACTATTTCTCCTGTTCCTCAGGGATGATATTCCACATTAACCGTGTTGCTTATTTGGAATCACTTCGCCAGACTTTCAAGATAACCTGATTTGTAGTCTGATTGCTAGCGCATCACATTTCCAATCAACGTAGTGATGAAAATCCTAGTACTGACAAGAGTAGTCAAAGATAGACCAATCATAGGATATACCAGAATCTGATATACCGGAAGGAGCTTTTGTTAAAAAGTCTTACAGGCGTTCCCTCGCGCTCACCCCTACCCCACCCCCTCGTTGTTTTTATTTTCTTAAAGAGGCGCCTGTGTTGCCATCTCTCAAGATGCCTGGTTTGGACTTTGCGTTCAAACATTTCCGTCCAGTCAGTAACCTCTCTTATATTCTAAATTGTCAGAGAGGGCGGGGATGAGCAGTTTATTGAGCATCTGACTGCCAACAATTTACATTCTCAGCTTCAGTCGGCGTATAAACAGCAACACAGCACGGAGACGGCCTTACTTAAAGTTAAGAATGATATTTTGATGTCTGTGAAGGAGCCGAAATATCACCTTGTTCATATTATTAGATTTAAGTGCAATTTTTGACACGATAAATCATGATAAGCTGACAAAGTGCTTCCCTGGTTTAAATCGTACCTATCTGACCGGTTCCAGCGTGTCTCTGTAAATGATAGTCTCACCGATCAGTTTCCTTTAAAACAAGGTGTTTCTCAAGGATCGTGTTTGGGCCCCTTGCTTTTCACTGTCTACACGCGCAAACCGTTTCAGATCGTTGAACGGCACCTCCCAAAAGTTCACTGCTATGCGGACAATACACAGTTGTATGTATCATTCAGCCCCAATCGATCTGCGGTTGCTGATTTTGCCATCAAGTCCTTGACTGACTGTATCAGTGATATTAGAAGTTGGATGACTTCAAGGTACTAGGCAGCAGCCGGCAAAGGTTAACATCAATTGCATCAGGGTTGGGTCGACTGATGTTTGTCCTGTAGCTAAAAACCTAGGTTCATGGTTTGATGAGCAGCTCACTATGTCAACAGCAAGTTATGTGGTGTTGCCTTTTATCATTTGCATAATATCAAGCGCATCCGCAAGTATTTGTCTTGAGAATCAACGGAAATGCTTGTCCATGCATTCATTACATCTCGTGTTGATTATTGCAACAGTCTTTTGCATGGGCTTCTAAACTACCAGCTTAACAAATTGCACAGAGTTTTGAACGCCTCAGCCAGGTTAGTTTGTAACGCGCTTAGGTTTTGCTACATCTCACCCCTTCTTCGTGGTCTTCATTGGCTGCCTGTTAAGGCCCGGATACAATTTAAGATACTGCTTAGTACGTTCAAAGCAATTTACGGCCTTGCTCTTAAACATCTATGCGATTTACTAACATTTAAATCGTCTTTATATAACCTTAGATCTTTAGGTAGTATTTTACTTTCTATGCCAGCTGTTCGATCGAAGACTACGTTAGGTGATAGCGCTTTTATGGTAGCAGCGCCAAAGCTCTGGAACTCTCTTCCACAAGAACTTCGTGCGATTACTAATGTGAACAGTTTTAAGGCGCATATTAAGACTTATCTTTTTAGAACTGTATATTGGTGATCAATTTTATATTCAGCTCTTACTTGCATGCATATTATATTCTTTTTATTGTAATTTTTTTAAATGCATTATCTTTCGTTTGTTTCTCGTAAAGTAATGCAGTTGTAATGCGCAGCTGATCATTCTCATGTTAAGTTGCGCACAATAAGTTCATAAGTTATTATTATTTGTTATAGTCATTATTATTATTATTATGTGCGCCGTCTCCACGATCTGAGCGCCTGGAACAGGCTTTGGAAAACTAGATCACCATGTTTCCGCAGGGCGGAAACGTGACGGATATAAAAACCCCCGCAGGGGTGTTTTATTTGAAATCAACTCAACCGTATTTACAAACTGATCTCCGGAAAAAATAATAAAACAAATCAGTAAGGTTCAAGAGACAACTCAACCGAATTTACAAACGGATAATTGTTCAAAAAAACAATTCATTAAAGTCCAAGTTCACATGCAAATATCAAGAAAAACAAAATATAATTATCCAAAAAGTTCAAATTAAAATCGTGCAAAATTTGCATAAGGCAATTCATTAAAGTTCAAGTTCATGCATAAATAAGCAGAGCAAAGTTCAAAGGAAAATTGCAAACATGCAAAATCAAGAAGATTCAGAATACTTTTTGTTACGTCCTCTGTCTTTCGGGAAATCAAAATCGCTATCATAAAAAGCAGTGTCACTGTCTCGCACAGGAGACAAATAGCAGTTTTTCCGGTCTCGCACAGGAGACAAATAGCGTTTATTCCTAGAATGATCCACGTACTTTCCAGGAAAAGTGTCCACGCGGGGAGGTGTACGCGGGCGACGCTCGCATGAAAAGTCACGATCAGAGCAAGAGCGAGAATGATTCCGTTGGCGAGAAACTCCACTTGCATTTTTTCGTCTCCGGCGTCGTTCTTTACCAGAAGGCGGAGTAGACTCAGCAGCGCTCGAGGCAGAGTGAGAATCGGTCGGCGGCGTTTCCTTAACCGGTGTTTCCTTCACAGGCGCTTCTTTAACAGGCTCTGTAGCTTTACGTTCCGCAAGATTCGAACTGAAAATTAAAAAAGAACAACAGGCGGCCACGTGGGAGCTTGCCAAGCAAACTTCGCAAAGCGGAGTTTGTTCGCAAGCCTCGGCAGAATGCCCAGGTTGTTCACAATTGAAACAGCGTATTCCACGACATTTAGCAGCCCAATGACCTTGACCACCGCACTTCCTGCAGGTAACCGGTTGCGAAGTATAATACACAAAGGCCACCTCACCCGCAATATTAATACACGAAGGAATGCTGTACAATTTGCATCCTTGCAGTTCGCACACCGTTCAAAAGTCCAGAAGGATGTCGGTCGCGGCGAAAAGAAGAACTCTCCCGTAATGTGAGAGCCTTCCGATAACCGCCGAGTCCGGCATCTCGAAGGGAATTTCATAAAGTTTAACCACCACTGTAGAATGCTCCGAGTCGGTGACGAATACCTGGCAACCAGCCACACTAATAGAAGGAACAGCTAAAGCCGAAGCTTTAGCGTCCTCGTCGATAAAAGCAACAGTCTATGTGTTGTTCGACAAGCGTCGCTGTATGGAGACAATCTTTTCCACTCGAATTCAAGCGTTGTGAAAGCCGGTCGCAATATCAGAACTCATGCAAGGTTTGCCTACACACAACGTGACAGACAAACTCTTGCGTAACAAGGCATGGGAATCTCGCACCTCCAAGGGACGCGCTTTTGTAAAAACAAAACCATTCTTCTGCAGCGATGTCAGCACTTGTGGTACAGGAGGAGGAGGTGTACTTGAATGGTTTTAGTTTTTGCTCAGATTTTGTTAATTCATACAAGCCCTATGCCCGGGGGGGGGGGGGGGGGGGACTCCCATATGAAACAGACGGGGATGCTCGTCGTCTCGCATAGGGGTGTAAATTTTGGATTTTGGTCTCGATTAGCGTGTTCCGGGCAAAGCGCCAATATTTTGTGCCGTGAGAGACATAAAGGGCTAATAGGGAGAGGGCATGATCTCAGGCTAAGTCTCGATTAGCTCACATGCCTGACGTGATAGGTCACTTGACCAAGCTAATTGAACGAGGAAATGACCGACGACTCTTCCGATAGCTCTCCGTTTTGTTTTGACAATTACTGGACGACGTTGAAAATTAGCAGGCGTTGACACTTTGTATCACAGCTATTATGGTCAAAATTTATTGTTACCATACAACTCATGAGTATAAAGCTAATTTCTGAAAAATATAGGACCTTTCTTGCGCTTTTGATTAAGACTTATTACAGTTAATACAAGTTACTACACTGCCTTCTACAAACATCCAAATCTACTTTTGTTTTTAAGCTAAGAGAGGATAGTTTTTTTGCGATTCTTCAAAGCCGTTTTAAAATTATGTAGTTTAAGTTATTAATCCTCCTGTCTGATGGATACACTTGGGGGCGAACTCCGCCTCCCCTTCACCTCTCCCCCCTAGATTGGCCACTCGAAAAGTAAAGCGGCTTCAGAAACTTCTCAGTAACTGTACATATATGAATAGAGTATTTGGAACCTGAATATTAACAATTGAAAAAAGCAAAACTGACACAAGATTTTCCGATATTTAAAGAACCATGCCATGAAATATGTCTTTCTTTAACCGCATATCAGTTGACCTGCTTTTACCGTGCTATATGCTTGCAGAATGTTTCTTTGAACGATTGCATTTTCTAATCACACTCACATCATCTCTCTATTACTTATTTTTGCAGATCCCTACAGAACAACAGAATTGTAGATCTTCCACCTGGGATATTTTCAAATCTCAATCGGTTAACTCATTTGTAAGTTTCAATTTTTGTTTATTTTTGTTGCTAACTATCAAAACTAAAACACTTCACAACCATCATGAGAGAATCATTATCTCTTGCAAGCATATATAAAAAATTCCAAAGCTTAGAGCAAAAGCAAATTTTAAAATTCGAATTAGAAAATAATGAGGTACGGCTACTTAATTAACTTTAATTTGTTGTTACGTAGTCAGGAGAGGATAGTAAATGGCCTGGAGTTCCAGTCCCTTTTTCCTATTCATAAAGGATTTTCTTTGTTCAATAGATATGTCCTCAATGTGTTCAACATTGCACTTCCCAGGATTGGTGTTCTTTCACCCGGGCACAAAGACATCCCGCGGTCTCGCCAATGTTTTAGGGCATTTTTTGGCCATTTACAATCCTCTCTTTAGACTACGCATTCAAGTTAGGCCTAGAAGTATGAAATTATGAGCCTCATCATTCTGTCTAACACGGGTAGCCGTAGCATGAGCGGTTTTTAAGTTATTGCATGACTGGCTTTTCAAGTCGCAGGAAGCCAAAAAAATGATCGGTCTCGAATAGGGTTAAAGATTTTCTGTTGTTAATCATTATTATGAAGTTGAGTGAAATTTTGACGAACTTTGTTTGTAAGATGCGTCACAACCTTTTCTCTGAACTTGAAAATGGCAAGATTAGAAGGAAGCCTTCACTCTTTCTACCTTCTTTTTTTTTTTCTTTGTTAACGCTTTACCACTTTTATTTACTCGCGAAAAATGAACTTAACCCTGTTCAAACCGGGTTTTGTTTTGCTTCCTGCGACCTTGAGGCCCTCCGGAGGCAACTATGGCAAACAGAATCAGGATGTTTTGGATACTCTTACTAGAAAATAGAAGCCAAAATAACATTTTTCTTTTGCAGTACATAATTAACCTCTCATTCAATGGTTTGGCATAATACGCGCGAACATTTTGCTCATTGTTAACGTCATTCTCCCAGACGGAATCAGGATGTTTCTGAATACTCTTACCAAAAAATAGAAACCAATTGCCAAATGGCAATTTTTTTTGTAGTGGAATAATAAACCTCTTATTCGATGGTTTAGCATATAATACGAGCGGACATTTTGCTCATTGCTCGTATTTTTCCTCGCCCCTGCGGGGCTCGGAAAAATACTACGCAACTCGCAAAATATCCGCACGTATTATATGCTAAACCATCGAATAAGGTGTATGTAAATGACAAAATCACAACTTCTTGTCCAATATGCCTTATAAGCACAATATCAAATGTTACAAAATGTTCAAATAACAAATAATTATGAACTTTGAAAAACTACTAGAACACAAAATGTTTGTCTACCCATGCCTTCTTTTGTATCTTCTGTGTTATTTATACCTTCTTTTAATGTTTTGAGCTGTTATTTTTATGATTCACTCAATTTGGTGGTGGTTCCCACTGCTCTAATTTTGATAAATTTTGTGACACAGCTCCTTTAACTTTCTTTACGTTTGCCACAAACACTACTCCACAGCCCAACCTTTGGTGGCTTTTAACAGAATCATATTGCGTATTTCAAACTCTACGGAGGAAATTGTTTAAAAGAAAATGCAAGCCAAATACTGAAGAGCGACATAAAATCAATAACCTTGTGAATAACCAAAATATAATAAAGAGAAACTGGGCTGCCTTCAATTTTCCCTTTTTTATTTTTCTCAAAACCGTTGATCTTTGGTTTTTTAATGCATGATCAGTGAACGTATCTGCTGGCAAGACCCTTGATGGTTGGTTTGCAAGTTGAGGGAACATTCTTTGGATTTCATCTAAGAAACACATGAGGAGTACCCATTCTCCCTCTTGTCAATATGATGCTTGCATAGAACTTCAGAGTAATACAGGATAAAAAAAAGTAGTAGTTCTACTAGTTGAACTCCACTGCTCGTAAAGGGGCTGTGTCACAATACTTAGTATTGTCTGGATCATTTTGTTAATAATGTCAGTTTTGTTACTTTTAGGGGACCATCGCTGTAAAGAGGAAAACAAGTACTGTAAGTGCGCGAGCAAACTGATGAGTTTAAATTGACAAAAAAATAATGTTGTGTGTTCGACAACAAAGAACTTAAAAAGTGCAAATACTGGTCATTTATGAAAGCATCTTTTAACCACGAACCATGAATTTCACAGTCGCCGACATTTCTTTCTAGGTTTTTGGATTTTTGGCAATTTACCGTAGATTCACGTGAGAATAATACAGAAAATAACTAAACAGATTCATGTTTTTTTCTCGTTCAACATTCTACATTTGGCGTATACATTCGTCATGTGTCGTATAAACTTGCCAGTTTGCTCGTGCATTCAGTAATCTTTTTCCACAATAAAGCAGTGGTCCCCAAAAAGAAATGAAAGCCACAATGTCAATTATCAAAGCACAATTGTCATCCGTTTCAATCTCCTCTAAGTCTATCTGATCCATCCGTTCCTCATTTTGTATTTGCTTAGTCACTTAAACCTTCACTTCATGTTTTGAGCAGATAGTTTTTGTTTCACTAAGATTGGTGGTGGTTCTCACTGCTGAGATTTGGATAAATTTCGTGTCACAGCTCCTTTAGGTTGCTAAGTACTACATGTAGTTATTGATCAGTGGTTTTAAAACAACCTTAGATTTGATACCAGGGCAGCTTACCTCGTCTTCATGCTATCTGCATTCTCCATCAAAATCTTATGTCTTGAACAGCCTTAGTACAATCAAACACTCCAACGTTCAAATTAAACTTGCACGACGAGGTTTCTGCTCAACCGTGTCTTCAACTCAAAGTGAAGCGATCGATCACTGAAGGCTGATAGATCAACAATAATACACAACAACCCTCATACGTCTTGTGGTGCTATCGGGAAGCAAAACTAAACAGACTCCAAGCTCCAAAAGCCTCAAGAAGCTGTCGACACATATTTGCAGCGACCCTTACAATCATTTTCAAAATGGACGCCAAATAGAACGTCTCTGTAGGGAACGGTGTTGAGCCCACCCCACACAGTTTAAAAAAAATGTCAACATTGTCATGTGATACTATTGCATCCGAAAATTGAAAGGACACGCATGTATGACCATTAGGACGAAAAAAGGTGGTTTTTGAGGAAGAATACAAACTGAACAAGACAATCCCTGCTTGTGGTGTTTCTTTTATTCTTTTACTTCGCTTACACAAGAACCTGGCCGTTACATCTCCAATGAGCATGAGCGAAAGAAGAGTCCGCTGATCAGCACTTCTCTCCTTACTAGGACTCATTCTTTCTCATAGTACTGATTGAGATAAAGAAAAAAAAGAATACGTCACCGGAAATGTGACGGAAACGTGACCGTTCGCCTTCCGAGGCGGAGACATGTCGCGTCCATGGAAAACTTACATAGCCTGTTCCAGGCGTTCGGATAGTGGACAGTGTCGCGAAGGAAGAGAGCGAGAAAAAAATAATAAGGTGGAAAAGAGGGAGAGGGAGAGAGAAAGGAACGCCTGTGAGATTTGTTTTCAAAAGGTCATTCCGCCCACTTTGTCGACTAGTAATCCGAATGCAGTTTCTGGTGTTGAAAGTTGTCAATCAAGCAACGGGCGACAAAACACATTGTTTACTGAAAAAGTATGCCTGTATTCATCTTTTATATTTGTTTTCTGCAAACCGCATAAATCCCTCACTCCAAAAATGAAAAAAAAAAAAAAAAAAAAAAAAAAAACTGGCAAGCATTACTCGTTCCACTTTCTCTGCCGTTGATTTTCACTCAAGAGATCGAATACTAGCTGCTGTCGGTTTTCGTTGTTTTGAAATGGACGAAATGCTGTTTGAAATTGTTTGTCAGTAAAAGCCTCAACGCGTAGCTTTGGAAGACGTGTTAAAAGAATAGAGCTCTCAAAAGTCAGGGGCACCCAACGACAATTTTCGGAAAATATCTGTTCGAAAGACGATTTGAGATGTAGCATTTTCGAAGCATTTGTTGTAAAATTTCTTGCTTGCCTGCCTCTCCTAGGATTTTCGAACATCTAAAAAATGGTATTATTGCCCATTTTAAACAGATTTTTACCCTTTAAAGGTCACCTAGAATTTTCGGGAACCTTTTTTCTGGATGAAATTTTCGAAAAGGTAGAAGTTCAGCTAGGAAATCCGAACAGATGAAAAATTTTTAGGGATAAAAATATACCTATATCTACCGTTTAAATACTAAATTACGTTTAACAATACTATGTTTAAGTGGTTTTGAAGTATATTGTCGTTGGGTGCCCCTGAAAAGTACGTCCCGAGACTAGCGCATTTGTTCCTTTTCACAAAATCGGCTTTCCAAATATTCAGGTTAATGTTTTTACTGCCAGCCTTCAGGAATTTCAGGACTAAAGAAGCTAGCTGAAGCTGCATTTTCTTCTCTTCTATATACATTCAATGCCAATTCGTCCACGCTTTCCTACTAGTGTTGCAGCGACTACAACTCTGCTAAACTGTTGTACTTGAGTAGGCGCTAAGGCGGAACGTCTCTAGCGGCGAGGAACAATTATAAGGTTCATGCGCGTATTTAATATTCCTGAAGAGAACTGAAAGGAAAGAGCTCGTTTAAGAGCCAATAAATGGTAAAATTCCAAACCCTACTTTACGACGAGATCCTGGCACAGAACTATTTCTCCTGTTCCTCAGGGATGATATTCCACATTAACCGTGTTGCTTATTTGGAATCACTTCGCCAGGCTTTCAAGATAACCTGATTTGTAGTCTGATTGCTAGCGCATCACATTTCCAATCAACGTAGTGATGAACCTCCTAGTACTGACAAGAGCAGTCAAAATAGACCAATCATAGGATATACCAGAGTCTGGTATACCGGAAGGAGCTTTTGTTAAAAAGTCTTACAGGCGTTCCCTCGCTCTCACCCCTACCCCACCCCCTCGTTGTTTTTATTTTCTTAAAGAGGCGCCTGTGTTGCCATCTCTCAAGATGCCTGGTTTGGACTTTGCGTTCAAACATTTCCGTCCAGTCAGTAACCTCTCTTATATTCTAAATTGTCAGAGAGGGCGGGGATGAGCAGTTTATGGAGCATCTGACTGAAAACAATTTACATTCTCAGCTTCAGTCGGCGTATAAACAGCAACACAGCACGGAGACGGCCTTACTTAAAGTTAAGAATGATATTTTGATGTCTGTGAAGGAGCCGACGTATCACCTTGTTCATATTATTAGATTTAAGTGCAGCTTTTGACACGATAAATCATGATAAGCTGACAAAGCGCTTTCCTGGTTTAAATCGTACCTATCTGACCGGTTCCAGCGTGTCTCTGTAAATGGTAGTCTCACCGATCAGTTTCCTTTAAAACAAGGTGTTTCTCAAGGATCGTGTTTGGGCCCCTTGCTTTTCACTGTCTACACGCGCAAACCGTTTCAGATCGTTGAACGGCACCTCCCAAAAGTTCACTGCTATGCGGACAATACACAGTTGTATGTATCATTCAGCCCCAATCGATCTGCGGTTGCTGATTTTGCCATCAAGTCCTTGACTAACTGTATCAGTGATATTAGAAGTTGGATGACTTCAAGGTACTAGGCAGCAGCCGGCAAAGGTTAACATCAATTGCATCAGGGTTGGGTCGACTGATGTTTGTCCTGTAGCTAAAAACCTAGGTTCATGGTTTGATGAGCAGCTCACTATGTCAACAGCAAGTTATGTGGTGTTGCCTTTTATCATTTGCATAATATCAAGCGCATCCGCAAGTATTTGTCTTGAGAATCAACGGAAATGCTTGTCCATGCATTCATTACATCTCGTGTTGATTATTGCAACAGTCTTTTGCATGGGCTTCTAAACTACCAGCTTAACAAATTGCACAGAGTTTTGAACGCCTCAGCCAGGTTAGTTTGTAACGCGCTTAGGTTTTGCTACATCTCACCCCTTCTTCGTGGTCTTCATTGGCTGCCTGTTAAGGCCCGGATACAATTTAAGATACTGCTTAGTACGTTCAAAGCAATTTACGGCCTTGCTCTTAAACATCTATGCGATTTACTAACATTTAAATCGTCTTTATATAACCTTAGATCTTTAGGTAGTATTTTACTTTCTATGCCAGCTGTTCGATCGAAGACTACGTTAGGTGATAGCGCTTTTATGGTAGCAGCGCCAAAGCTCTGGAACTCTCTTCCACAAGAACTTCGTGCGATTACTAATGTGAACAGTTTTAAGGCGCATATTAAGACTTATCTTTTTAGAACTGTATATTGGTGATCAATTTTATATTCAGCTCTTACTTGCATGCATATTATATTCTTTTTATTGTAATTTTTTTAAATGCATTATCTTTCGTTTGTTTCTCGTAAAGTAATGCAGTTGTAATGCGCAGCTGATCATTCTCATGTTAAGTTGCGCACAATAAGTTCATAAGTTATTATTATTTGTTATAGTCATTATTATTATTATTATGTGCGCCGTCTCCACGATCTGAGCGCCTGGAACAGGCTTTGGAAAACTAGATCACCATGTTTCCGCAGGGCGGAAACGTGACGGATATAAAAACCCCCGCAGGGGTGTTTTATTTGAAATCAACTCAACCGTATTTACAAACTGATCTCCGGAAAAAATAATAAAACAAATCAGTAAGGTTCAAGAGACAACTCAACCGAATTTACAAACGGATAATTGTTCAAAAAAACAATTCATTAAAGTCCAAGTTCACATGCAAATATCAAGAAAAACAAAATATAATTATCCAAAAAGTTCAAATTAAAATCGTGCAAAATTTGCATAAGGCAATTCATTAAAGTTCAAGTTCATGCATAAATAAGCAGAGCAAAGTTCAAAGGAAAATTGCAAACATGCAAAATCAAGAAGATTCAGAATACTTTTTGTTACGTCCTCTGTCTTTCGGGAAATCAAAATCGCTATCATAAAAAGCAGTGTCACTGTCTCACACAGGAGACAAATAGCAGTTTTTCCGGTCTCGCACAGGAGACAAATAGCGTTTATTCCTAGAATGATCCACGTACTTTCCAGGAAAAGTGTCCACGCGGGGAGGTGTACGCGGGCGACGCTCGCATGAAAAGTCACGATCAGAGCAAGAGCGAGAATGATTCCGTTGGCGAGAAACTCCACTTGCATTTTTTCGTCTCCGGCGTCGTTCTTTACCAGAAGGCGGAGTAGACTCAGCAGCGCTCGAGGCAGAGTGAGAATCGGTCGGCGGCGTTTCCTTAACCGGTGTTTCCTTCACAGGCGCTTCTTTAACAGGCTCTGTAGCTTTACGTTCCGCAAGATTCGAACTGAAAATTAAAAAAGAACAACAGGCGGCCACGTGGGAGCTTGCCAAGCAAACTTCGCAAAGCGGAGTTTGTTCGCAAGCCTCGGCAGAATGCCCAGGTTGTTCACAATTGAAACAGCGTATTCCACGACATTTAGCAGCCCAATGACCTTGACCACCGCACTTCCTGCAGGTAACCGGTTGCGAAGTATAATACACAAAGGCCACCTCACCCGCAATATTAATACACGAAGGAATGCTGTACAATTTGCATCCTTGCAGTTCGCACACCGTTCAAAAGTCCAGAAGGATGTCGGTCGCGGCGAAAAGAAGAACTCTCCCGTAATGTGAGAGCCTTCCGATAACCGCCGAGTCCGGCATCTCGAAGGGAATTTCATAAAGTTTAACCACCACTGTAGAATGCTCCGAGTCGGTGACGAATACCTGGCAACCAGCCACACTAATAGAAGGAACAGCTAAAGCCGAAGCTTTAGCGTCCTCGTCGATAAAAGCAACAGTCTATGTGTTGTTCGACAAGCGTCGCTGTATGGAGACAATCTTTTCCACTCGAATTCAAGCGTTGTGAAAGCCGGTCGCAATATCAGAACTCATGCAAGGTTTGCCTACACACAACGTGACAGACAAACTCTTGCGTAACAAGGCATGGGAATCTCGCACCTCCAAGGGACGCGCTTTTGTAAAAACAAAACCATTCTTCTGCAGCGATGTCAGCACTTGTGGTACAGGAGGAGGAGGTGTACTTGAATGGTTTTAGTTTTTGCTCAGATTTTGTTAATTCATACAAGCCCTATGCCCGGGGGGGGGGGGGGGGACTCCCATATGAAACAGACGGGGATGCTCGTCGTCT
>JBBMOI010000008.1:20427500-20452500 GCA_038088405.1 Porites divaricata | reverse complement strand
TGGTGGCTTTTAACAGAATCATATTGCGTATTTCAAACTCTACGGAGGAAATTGTTTAAAAGAAAATGCAAGCCAAATACTGAAGAGCGACATAAAATCAATAACCTTGTGAATAACCAAAATATAATAAAGAGAAACTGGGCTGCCTTCAATTTTCCCTTTTTTATTTTTCTCAAAACCGTTGATCTTTGGTTTTTTAATGCATGATCAGTGAACGTATCTGCTGGCAAGACCCTTGATGGTTGGTTTGCAAGTTGAGGGAACATTCTTTGGATTTCATCTAAGAAACACATGAGGAGTACCCATTCTCCCTCTTGTCAATATGATGCTTGCATAGAACTTCAGAGTAATACAGGATAAAAAAAAGTAGTAGTTCTACTAGTTGAACTCCACTGCTCGTAAAGGGGCTGTGTCACAATACTTAGTATTGTCTGGATCATTTTGTTAATAATGTCAGTTTTGTTACTTTTAGGGGACCATCGCTGTAAAGAGGAAAACAAGTACTGTAAGTGCGCGAGCAAACTGATGAGTTTAAATTGACAAAAAAATAATGTTGTGTGTTCGACAACAAAGAACTTAAAAAGTGCAAATACTGGTCATTTATGAAAGCATCTTTTAACCACGAACCATGAATTTCACAGTCGCCGACATTTCTTTCTAGGTTTTTGGATTTTTGGCAATTTACCGTAGATTCACGTGAGAATAATACAGAAAATAACTAAACAGATTCATGTTTTTTTCTCGTTCAACATTCTACATTTGGCGTATACATTCGTCATGTGTCGTATAAACTTGCCAGTTTGCTCGTGCATTCAGTAATCTTTTTCCACAATAAAGCAGTGGTCCCCAAAAAGAAATGAAAGCCACAATGTCAATTATCAAAGCACAATTGTCATCCGTTTCAATCTCCTCTAAGTCTATCTGATCCATCCGTTCCTCATTTTGTATTTGCTTAGTCACTTAAACCTTCACTTCATGTTTTGAGCAGATAGTTTTTGTTTCACTAAGATTGGTGGTGGTTCTCACTGCTGAGATTTGGATAAATTTCGTGTCACAGCTCCTTTAGGTTGCTAAGTACTACATGTAGTTATTGATCAGTGGTTTTAAAACAACCTTAGATTTGATACCAGGGCAGCTTACCTCGTCTTCATGCTATCTGCATTCTCCATCAAAATCTTATGTCTTGAACAGCCTTAGTACAATCAAACACTCCAACGTTCAAATTAAACTTGCACGACGAGGTTTCTGCTCAACCGTGTCTTCAACTCAAAGTGAAGCGATCGATCACTGAAGGCTGATAGATCAACAATAATACACAACAACCCTCATACGTCTTGTGGTGCTATCGGGAAGCAAAACTAAACAGACTCCAAGCTCCAAAAGCCTCAAGAAGCTGTCGACACATATTTGCAGCGACCCTTACAATCATTTTCAAAATGGACGCCAAATAGAACGTCTCTGTAGGGAACGGTGTTGAGCCCACCCCACACAGTTTAAAAAAAATGTCAACATTGTCATGTGATACTATTGCATCCGAAAATTGAAACGACACGCATGTATGACCATTAGGACGAAAAAAGGTGGTTTTTGAGGAAGAATACAAACTGAACAAGACAATCCCTGCTTGTGGTGTTTCTTTTATTCTTTTACTTCGCTTACACAAGAACCTGGCCGTTACATCTCCAATGAGCATGAGCGAAAGAAGAGTCCGCTGATCAGCACTTCTCTCCTTACTAGGACTCATTCTTTCTCATAGTACTGATTGAGATAAAGAAAAAAAAGAATACGTCACCGGAAATGTGACGGAAACGTGACCGTTCGCCTTCCGAGGCGGAGACATGTCGCGTCCATGGAAAACTTACATAGCCTGTTCCAGGCGTTCGGATAGTGGACAGTGTCGCGAAGGAAGAGAGCGAGAAAAAAATAATAAGGTGGAAAAGAGGGAGAGGGAGAGAGAAAGGAACGCCTGTGAGATTTGTTTTCAAAAGGTCATTCCGCCCACTTTGTCGACTAGTAATCCGAATGCAGTTTCTGGTGTTGAAAGTTGTCAATCAAGCAACGGGCGACAAAACACATTGTTTACTGAAAAAGTATGCCTGTATTCATCTTTTATATTTGTTTTCTGCAAACCGCATAAATCCCTCACTCCAAAAATGAAAAAAAAAAAAAAAAAAAAAAAAAAAAAACACTGGCAAGCATTACTCGTTCCACTTTCTCTGCCGTTGATTTTCACTCAAGAGATCGAATACTAGCTGCTGTCGGTTTTCGTTGTTTTGAAATGGACGAAATGCTGTTTGAAATTGTTTGTCAGTAAAAGCCTCAACGCGTAGCTTTGGAAGACGTGTTAAAAGAATAGAGCTCTCAAAAGTCAGGGGCACCCAACGACAATTTTCGGAAAATATCTGTTCGAAAGACGATTTGAGATGTAGCATTTTCGAAGCATTTGTTGTAAAATTTCTTGCTTGCCTGCCTCTCCTAGGATTTTCGAACATCTAAAAAATGGTATTATTGCCCATTTTAAACAGATTTTTACCCTTTAAAGGTCACCTAGAATTTTCGGGAACCTTTTTTCTGGATGAAATTTTCGAAAAGGTAGAAGTTCAGCTAGGAAATCCGAACAGATGAAAAATTTTTAGGGATAAAAATATGCCTATATCTACCGTTTAAATACTAAATTACGTTTAACAATACTATGTTTAAGTGGTTTTGAAGTATATTGTCGTTGGGTGCCCCTGAAAAGTACGTCCCGAGACTAGCGCATTTGTTCCTTTTCACAAAATCGGCTTTCCAAATATTCAGGTTAATGTTTTTACTGCCAGCCTTCAGGAATTTCAGGACTAAAGAAGCTAGCTGAAGCTGCATTTTCTTCTCTTCTATATACATTCAATGCCAATTCGTCCACGCTTTCCTACTAGTGTTGCAGCGACTACAACTCTGCTAAACTGTTGTACTTGAGTAGGCGCTAAGGCGGAACGTCTCTAGCGGCGAGGAACAATTATAAGGTTCATGCGCGTATTTAATATTCCTGAAGAGAACTGAAAGGAAAGAGCTCGTTTAAGAGCCAATAAATGGTAAAATTCCAAACCCTACTTTACGACGAGATCCTGGCACAGAACTATTTCTCCTGTTCCTCAGGGATGATATTCCACATTAACCGTGTTGCTTATTTGGAATCACTTCGCCAGGCTTTCAAGATAACCTGATTTGTAGTCTGATTGCTAGCGCATCACATTTCCAATCAACGTAGTGATGAACCTCCTAGTACTGACAAGAGCAGTCAAAATAGACCAATCATAGGATATACCAGAGTCTGGTATACCGGAAGGAGCTTTTGTTAAAAAGTCTTACAGGCGTTCCCTCGCTCTCACCCCTACCCCACCCCCTCGTTGTTTTTATTTTCTTAAAGAGGCGCCTGTGTTGCCATCTCTCAAGATGCCTGGTTTGGACTTTGCGTTCAAACATTTCCGTCCAGTCAGTAACCTCTCTTATATTCTAAATTGTCAGACAGGGCGGGGATGAGCAGTTTATGGAGCATCTGACTGAAAACAATTTACATTCTCAGCTTCAGTCGGCGTATAAACAGCAACACAGCACGGAGACGGCCTTACTTAAAGTTAAGAATGATATTTTGATGTCTGTGAAGGAGCCGACGTATCACCTTGTTCATATTATTAGATTTAAGTGCAGCTTTTGACACGATAAATCATGATAAGCTGACAAAGCGCTTTCCTGGTTTAAATCGTACCTATCTGACCGGTTCCAGCGTGTCTCTGTAAATGGTAGTCTCACCGATCAGTTTCCTTTAAAACAAGGTGTTTCTCAAGGATCGTGTTTGGGCCCCTTGCTTTTCACTGTCTACACGCGCAAACCGTTTCAGATCGTTGAACGGCACCTCCCAAAAGTTCACTGCTATGCGGACAATACACAGTTGTATGTATCATTCAGCCCCAATCGATCTGCGGTTGCTGATTTTGCTATCAAGTCCTTGACTGACTGTATCAGTGATATTAGAAGTTGGATGATTTCAGATAATCTTATGTTAAACGATGTTAAAACAAAATTTTTAATTATAGGTACTAGGCAGCAGCCGGCAAACGTTAACATCAATTGCATCAGGGTTGGGTCGACTGATGTTTGTCCTGTAGCTAAAAACCTAGGTTCATGGTTTGATGAGCAGCTCACTATGCCAACAGCAAGTTATGTGGTGTTGCCTTTTATCATTTGCATAATATCAAGCGCATTCGCAAATATTTGTCTTGAGAATCAATTGAAATGCTTGTCCATGCATTTATTACATCTTGTGTTGATTATTGCAACAGTCTTTTGCATGAGCTTCTCAACTACCAGCTTAACAAATTGCACAGAGTTTTGAACGCCTCTGCCAGGTTAGTTTGTAACGCGCTTAGGTTTTGCTACATCTCACCCCTTCTTCGTGGTCTTCATTGGCTGCCTGTTAAGGCCCGGATACAGTTTAAGATACTGCTTATTACGTTCAAAGCAATTTACGCCCTTGCTCACATCTATGCGATTTACTAACATTTAAATCGTCTTTATATAACCTTAGATCTTTAGGTAGTATTTTACTTTCTATGCCAGCTGTTCGATCGAGGACTACGTTAGGTGATAGCGCTTTTATGGTAGCAGCGCCAACGCTCTGGAACTCTCTTCCAAAAGAACTTCGTGCGATTACTAATGTGAACAGTTTTAAGGCGCATATTTAGACTTATCTTTTAAGAACTGTATATTGGTGATCAATTTTATATTCAGCTCTTACTTGCATGCATATTATATTCTTTTTATTGTTATTTTTTTAAATGCATTATCTTTCGTTTGTTTCTCGTAAAGTAATGCAGTTGTAATGCGCAGCTGGTCATTCTCATGTTAAGTTGCGCACAATAAGTTCATAAGTTATTATTATTTATTATAGTCATTATTATTATTATTATGTGCGCCGTCTCCACGATCTGAGCGCCTGGAACAGGCTATGGAAAACTAGATTACCATGTTTCCGCAGGGCGGAAACGTGACGGATATAAGCAACTCTATGTTTCCGTCGAGTTTACAAAATATGGAACACGTTATTTGGTCCTGTGTTAAGATTTCAGTTCTCCCATGGTTTTAAAAAATTTTAGATAAATTTATGTACAAGAGAGGTATTAAGTTTTTAGATAAGCATAACATTATAAGCGAAAATCTTAGGAGCAATTTTTTTTTTTTTACAGAATATAAAAACCCCCGCAGGGGTGTTTTATTTGAAATCAACTCAACCGTATTTACAAACTGATCTCCGGAAAAAATAATAAAACAAATCAGTAAGGTTCAAGAGACAACTCAACCGTATTTACAAACGGATAATTGTTCAAAAAAGCAATTCATTAAAGTCCAAGTTCACATGCAAATATCAAGAAAAACAAAATATAATTATTCAAAAAGTTCAAATTAAAATCGTGCAAAATTTGCATAAGGCAATTTATTAAAGTTCAAGTTCATGCATAAATAAGCAGAGCAAAGTTCAAAGGAAAATTGCAAACATGCAAAATCAAGAAGATTCAGAATACTTTTTGTTACGTCCTCTGTCTTTCGGGAAATCAAAATCGCTATCATAAAAAGCAGTGTCACTGTCTCGCACAGGAGACAAATAGCAGTTTTTCCGGTCTCGCACAGGAGACAAATAGCGTTTATTCCTAGAATGATGCACGTACTTTCCAGGAGAAGTGTCCACGCGGGGAGGTGTACGCGCGCGACGCTCGCATGAAAATCCACGATCAGAGCAAGAGCGAGAATGATTCCGTTGGCGAGAAACTCCACTTGCATGTTTTCGTCTCCGGCGTCGTTCTTTACCAGAAGGCGGAGTAGACTCAGCAGCGCTCGAGGCAGAGTGAGAATCGGTCGGCGGCGTTTCCTTAACCGGCGTTTCCTTCACAGGCGCTTCTTTAACAGGCTCTGTAGCTTTAGGTTCCGCAAGATTCGAACTGAAAATTAAAAAAGAACAACAGGCGGCCACGTGGGAGCTTGCCAAGCAAACTTCGCAAAGCGGAGTTTGTTCGCAAGCCTCGGCAGAATGCCCAGGTTGTTCACAATTGAAACAGCGTATTCCACGACATTTAGCAGCCCAATGACCTTGACCACCGCACTTCCTGCAGGTAACCGGTTGCGAAGTATAATACACAAAGGCCACCTCACCCGCAATATTAATACACGAAGGAATATGCTGTACAATTTGCATCCTTGCAGTTCGCACACCGTTCAAAAGTCCAGAAGGATGTCGGTCGCGGCGAAAAGAAGAACTCTCCCGTAATGTGAGAGCCTTCCGATAACCGCCGAGTCCGGCATCTCGAAGGGAATTTCATAAAGTTTAACCACCACTGTAGAATGCTCCGAGGCGGCGACGAATACCTGGCAACCAGCCACACTAATAGAAGGAACAGCTAAAGCCGAAGCTTTAGCGTCCTCGTCGATAAAAGCAACAGTCTATGTGTTGTTCGACAAGCGTCGCTGTATGGAGACAATCTTTTCCACTCGAATTCCAGCGTTGTGAAAGCCGGTCGCAATATCAGAACTCATGCAAGGTTTGCCTACACACAATGTGACAGACAAACTCTTGCGTAACAAGGCATGGGAATCTCGCACCTCCAAGGGACGCGCTTTTGTAAAAACAAAACCATTCTTCTGCAGCGATGTCAGCACTTGTGGTACAGGAGGAGGAGGAGGTGTACTTGAATGGTTTTAGTTTTTGCTCAGATTTTGTTAATTCAGACAAGCCCTATGCCCGGGGGGGGGGGGGGGGGACTCCCATATGAAACAGACGGGGATGCTCGTCGTCTCGCATAGGGGTGTAAATTTTGGATTTTGGTCTCGCTTGGGGTGTTCCGGGCAAAGCGCCAATATTTTATGCCGTGAGAGACATAAAGGGCTAATAGGGAGAGGGCATGATCTCAGGCTAAGTCTCGATTAGCTCACATGCCTGACGTGATAGGTCACTTGACCAAGCTAATTGAACGAGGAAATGACCGACGACTCTTCCGATAGCTCTCCGTTTTGTTTTGACAATTACTGGACGACGTTAAAAATTAGCAGGCGTTGACACTTTGTATCACAGCTATTATGGTCAAAATTTATTGTTACCATACAACTCATGAGTATAAAGCTAATTTCTGAAAAATATAGGACCTTTCTTGCGCTTTTGATTAAGACTTATTACAGTTAATACAAGTTACTACACTGCCTTCTACAAACATCCAAATCTACTTTTGTTTTTAAGCTAAGAGAGGATAGTTTTTTTGCGATTCTTCAAAGCCGTTTTAAAATTATGTAGTTTAAGTTATTAATCCTCCTGTCTGATGGATACACTTGGGGGCGAACTCCGCCTCCCCTTCACCTCTCCCCCCTAGATTGGCCACTCGAAAAGTAAAGCGGCTTCAGAAACTTCTCAGTAACTGTACATATATGAATAGAGTATTTGGAACCTGAATATTAACAATTCAAAAAAGCAAAACTGACACAAGATTTTCCGATATTTAAAGAACCATGCCATGAAATATGTCTTTCTTTAACCGCATATCAGTTGAACTGCTTTTACCGTGCTATATGCTTGCAGAATGTTTCTTTGAACGATTGCATTTTCTAATCACACTCACATCATCTCTCTATTACTTATTTTTGCAGATACCTGCAGAACAACAGAATTGTAGATCTTCCACCTGGGATATTTTCAAATCTCAATTTGTTACATTATTTGTAAGTTTCAATTTTTGTTTATTTTTGTTGCTAACTATCAAAACTAAAACACTTCACAACCATCATGAGAGAATCATTATCTCTTGCAAGCATATATAAAAAATTCCAAAGCTTAGAGCAAAAGCAAATTTTAAAATTCGAATTAGAAAATAATGAGGTACGGCTACTTAATTAACTTTAATTTGTTGTTACGTAGTCAGGAGAGGATAGTAAATGGCCTGGAGTTCCAGTCCCTTTTTCCTATTCATAAAGGATTTTCTTTGTTCAATAGATATGTCCTCCATGATGCGATGTTTGATGCTGTGCTTCAGCAATTAATACAGTGATAATGTCTGAGTTGATGTTATGACCCTTTGGCCGTCAGTGTTCAACATTGCACTTCCCAGGACTGGTGTTCTTTCACCCGGGCACAAAGACATCCCGCGGTCTCGCCAATGTTTTAGGGCATTTTTTGGCCATTTACAATCCTCTCTTTAGACTACGCATTCAAGTTAGGCCTAGAAGTATGAAATTATGAGCCTCATCATTCTGTCTAACACGCGTAGCCGTAGCATGAGCGGTTTTTAAGTTATTGCATGACTGGCTTTTCAAGTCGCAGGAAGCCAAAAAAATGATCGGTCTCGAATAGGGTTAAAGATTTTCTGTTGTTAATCATTATTATGAAGTTGAGTGAAATTTTGACGAACTTTGTTTGTAAGATGCGTCACAACCTTTTCTCTGAACTTGAAAATGGCAAGATTAGAAGGAAGCCTTCACTCTTTCTACCTTCTTTTTTTTTTTCTTTGTTAACGCTTTACCACTTTTATTTACTCGCGAAAAATGAACTTAACCCTGTTCAAACCGGGTTTTGTTTTGCTTCCTGCGACCTTGAGGCCCTCCGGAGGCAACTATGGCAAACAGAATCAGGATGTTTTGGATACTCTTACTAGAAAATAGAAGCCAAAATAACATTTTTCTTTTGCAGTACATAATTAACCTCTCATTCAATGGTTTGGCATAATACGCGCGAACATTTTGCTCATTGTTAACGTCATTCTCCCAGACGGAATCAGGATGTTTCTGAATACTCTTACCAAAAAATAGAAACCAATTGCCAAATGGCAATTTTTTTTGTAGTGGAATAATAAACCTCTTATTCGATGGTTTAGCATATAATACGAGCGGACATTTTGCTCATTGCTCGTATTTTTCCTCGCCCCTGCGGGGCTCGGAAAAATACTACGCAACTCGCAAAATATCCGCACGTATTATATGCTAAACCATCGAATAAGGTGTATGTAAATGACAAAATCACAACTTCTTGTCCAATATGCCTTATAAGCACAATATCAAATGTTACAAAATGTTCAAATAACAAATAATTATGAACTTTGAAAAACTACTAGAACACAAAATGTTTGTCTACCCATGCCTTCTTTTGTATCTTCTGTGTTATTTATACCTTCTTTTAATGTTTTGAGCTGTTATTTTTATGATTCACTCAATTTGGTGGTGGTTCCCACTGCTCTAATTTTGATAAATTTTGTGACACAGCTCCTTTAACTTTCTTTACGTTTGCCACAAACACTACTCCACAGCCCAACCTTTGGTGGCTTTTAACAGAATCATATTGCGTATTTCAAACTCTACGGAGGAAATTGTTTAAAAGAAAATGCAAGCCAAATACTGAAGAGCGACATAAAATCAATAACCTTGTGAATAACCAAAATATAATAAAGAGAAACTGGGCTGCCTTCAATTTTCCCTTTTTTATTTTTCTCAAAACCGTTGATCTTTGGTTTTTTAATGCATGATCAGTGAACGTATCTGCTGGCAAGACCCTTGATGGTTGGTTTGCAAGTTGAGGGAACATTCTTTGGATTTCATCTAAGAAACACATGAGGAGTACCCATTCTCCCTCTTGTCAATATGATGCTTGCATAGAACTTCAGAGTAATACAGGATAAAAAAAAGTAGTAGTTCTACTAGTTGAACTCCACTGCTCGTAAAGGGGCTGTGTCACAATACTTAGTATTGTCTGGATCATTTTGTTAATAATGTCAGTTTTGTTACTTTTAGGGGACCATCGCTGTAAAGAGGAAAACAAGTACTGTAAGTGCGCGAGCAAACTGATGAGTTTAAATTGACAAAAAAATAATGTTGTGTGTTCGACAACAAAGAACTTAAAAAGTGCAAATACTGGTCATTTATGAAAGCATCTTTTAACCACGAACCATGAATTTCACAGTCGCCGACATTTCTTTCTAGGTTTTTGGATTTTTGGCAATTTACCGTAGATTCACGTGAGAATAATACAGAAAATAACTAAACAGATTCATGTTTTTTTCTCGTTCAACATTCTACATTTGGCGTATACATTCGTCATGTGTCGTATAAACTTGCCAGTTTGCTCGTGCATTCAGTAATCTTTTTCCACAATAAAGCAGTGGTCCCCAAAAAGAAATGAAAGCCACAATGTCAATTATCAAAGCACAATTGTCATCCGTTTCAATCTCCTCTAAGTCTATCTGATCCATCCGTTCCTCATTTTGTATTTGCTTAGTCACTTAAACCTTCACTTCATGTTTTGAGCAGATAGTTTTTGTTTCACTAAGATTGGTGGTGGTTCTCACTGCTGAGATTTGGATAAATTTCGTGTCACAGCTCCTTTAGGTTGCTAAGTACTACATGTAGTTATTGATCAGTGGTTTTAAAACAACCTTAGATTTGATACCAGGGCAGCTTACCTCGTCTTCATGCTATCTGCATTCTCCATCAAAATCTTATGTCTTGAACAGCCTTAGTACAATCAAACACTCCAACGTTCAAATTAAACTTGCACGACGAGGTTTCTGCTCAACCGTGTCTTCAACTCAAAGTGAAGCGATCGATCACTGAAGGCTGATAGATCAACAATAATACACAACAACCCTCATACGTCTTGTGGTGCTATCGGGAAGCAAAACTAAACAGACTCCAAGCTCCAAAAGCCTCAAGAAGCTGTCGACACATATTTGCAGCGACCCTTACAATCATTTTCAAAATGGACGCCAAATAGAACGTCTCTGTAGGGAACGGTGTTGAGCCCACCCCACACAGTTTAAAAAAAATGTCAACATTGTCATGTGATACTATTGCATCCGAAAATTGAAAGGACACGCATGTATGACCATTAGGACGAAAAAAGGTGGTTTTTGAGGAAGAATACAAACTGAACAAGACAATCCCTGCTTGTGGTGTTTCTTTTATTCTTTTACTTCGCTTACACAAGAACCTGGCCGTTACATCTCCAATGAGCATGAGCGAAAGAAGAGTCCGCTGATCAGCACTTCTCTCCTTACTAGGACTCATTCTTTCTCATAGTACTGATTGAGATAAAGAAAAAAAAGAATACGTCACCGGAAATGTGACGGAAACGTGACCGTTCGCCTTCCGAGGCGGAGACATGTCGCGTCCATGGAAAACTTACATAGCCTGTTCCAGGCGTTCGGATAGTGGACAGTGTCGCGAAGGAAGAGAGCGAGAAAAAAATAATAAGGTGGAAAAGAGGGAGAGGGAGAGAGAAAGGAACGCCTGTGAGATTTGTTTTCAAAAGGTCATTCCGCCCACTTTGTCGACTAGTAATCCGAATGCAGTTTCTGGTGTTGAAAGTTGTCAATCAAGCAACGGGCGACAAAACACATTGTTTACTGAAAAAGTATGCCTGTATTCATCTTTTATATTTGTTTTCTGCAAACCGCATAAATCCCTCACTCCAAAAATGAAAAAAAAAAAAAAAAAAAAAAAAAAAAACACTGGCAAGCATTACTCGTTCCACTTTCTCTGCCGTTGATTTTCACTCAAGAGATCGAATACTAGCTGCTGTCGGTTTTCGTTGTTTTGAAATGGACGAAATGCTGTTTGAAATTGTTTGTCAGTAAAAGCCTCAACGCGTAGCTTTGGAAGACGTGTTAAAAGAATAGAGCTCTCAAAAGTCAGGGGCACCCAACGACAATTTTCGGAAAATATCTGTTCGAAAGACGATTTGAGATGTAGCATTTTCGAAGCATTTGTTGTAAAATTTCTTGCTTGCCTGCCTCTCCTAGGATTTTCGAACATCTAAAAAATGGTATTATTGCCCATTTTAAACAGATTTTTACCCTTTAAAGGTCACCTAGAATTTTCGGGAACCTTTTTTCTGGATGAAATTTTCGAAAAGGTAGAAGTTCAGCTAGGAAATCCGAACAGATGAAAAATTTTTAGGGATAAAAATATGCCTATATCTACCGTTTAAATACTAAATTACGTTTAACAATACTATGTTTAAGTGGTTTTGAAGTATATTGTCGTTGGGTGCCCCTGAAAAGTACGTCCCGAGACTAGCGCATTTGTTCCTTTTCACAAAATCGGCTTTCCAAATATTCAGGTTAATGTTTTTACTGCCAGCCTTCAGGAATTTCAGGACTAAAGAAGCTAGCTGAAGCTGCATTTTCTTCTCTTCTATATACATTCAATGCCAATTCGTCCACGCTTTCCTACTAGTGTTGCAGCGACTACAACTCTGCTAAACTGTTGTACTTGAGTAGGCGCTAAGGCGGAACGTCTCTAGCGGCGAGGAACAATTATAAGGTTCATGCGCGTATTTAATATTCCTGAAGAGAACTGAAAGGAAAGAGCTCGTTTAAGAGCCAATAAATGGTAAAATTCCAAACCCTACTTTACGACGAGATCCTGGCACAGAACTATTTCTCCTGTTCCTCAGGGATGATATTCCACATTAACCGTGTTGCTTATGTGGAATCACTTCGCCAGGCTTTCAAGATAACCTGATTTGTAGTCTGATTGCTAGCGCATCACATTTCCAATCAACGTAGTGATGAACCTCCTAGTACTGACAAGAGCAGTCAAAATAGACCAATCATAGGATATACCAGAGTCTGGTATACCGGAAGGAGCTTTTGTTAAAAAGTCTTACAGGCGTTCCCTCGCTCTCACCCCTACCCCACCCCCTCGTTGTTTTTATTTTCTTAAAGAGGCGCCTGTGTTGCCATCTCTCAAGATGCCTGGTTTGGACTTTGCGTTCAAACATTTCCGTCCAGTCAGTAACCTCTCTTATATTCTAAATTGTCAGACAGGGCGGGGATGAGCAGTTTATGGAGCATCTGACTGAAAACAATTTACATTCTCAGCTTCAGTCGGCGTATAAACAGCAACACAGCACGGAGACGGCCTTACTTAAAGTTAAGAATGATATTTTGATGTCTGTGAAGGAGCCGACGTATCACCTTGTTCATATTATTAGATTTAAGTGCAGCTTTTGACACGATAAATCATGATAAGCTGACAAAGCGCTTTCCTGGTTTAAATCGTACCTATCTGACCGGTTCCAGCGTGTCTCTGTAAATGGTAGTCTCACCGATCAGTTTCCTTTAAAACAAGGTGTTTCTCAAGGATCGTGTTTGGGCCCCTTGCTTTTCACTGTCTACACGCGCAAACCGTTTCAGATCGTTGAACGGCACCTCCCAAAAGTTCACTGCTATGCGGACAATACACAGTTGTATGTATCATTCAGCCCCAATCGATCTGCGGTTGCTGATTTTGCCATCAAGTCCTTGACTGACTGTATCAGTGATATTAGAAGTTGGATGATTTCAGATAATCTTATGTTAAACGATGATAAAACAAAATTTTTAATTATAGGTACTAGGCAGCAGCCGACAAAGGTTAACATCAATTGCATCAGGGTTGGGTCGACTGATGTTTGTCCTGTAGCTAAAAACCTAGGTTCATGGTTTGATGAGCAGCTCACTATGTCAACAGCAAGTTATGTGGTGTTGCCTTTTATCATTTGCATAATATCAAGCGCATTCGCAAGTATTTGTCTTGAGAATCAACGGAAATGCTTGTCCATGCATTCATTACATCTCGTGTTGATTGTTGCAACAGTCTTTTGCATGGGCTTCTCAACTACCAGCTTAACAAATTGTACAGAGTTTTGAACGCCTCAGCCAGGTTAGTTTGTAACGCGCTTAGGTTTTGCTACATCTCACCCCTTCTTCGTGGTCTGCATTGGTTGCCTGTTAAGGCCCGGATACAATTTAAGATACTGCTTATTACGTTCAAAGCAATTTACGGCCTTGCTCTTAAACATCTATGCGATTTACTAACATTTAAATCGTCTTTATATAACCTTAGATCTTTAGGTAGTATTTTACTTTCTATGCCAGCTGTTCGATCGAAGACTACCTTAGGTGATAGCGCTTTTATGGTAGCAGCGCCAAAGCTCTGGAACTTTCTTCCAAAAGAACTTCGTGCGATTACTAATGTGAACAGTTTTAAGGCGCATATTAAGACTTATCTTTTTAGAACTGTATATTGGTGATCAATTTTATATTCAGCTCTTACTTGCATGCATATTATATTCTTTTTATTGTTATTTTTTTAAATGCATTATCTTTCGTTTGTTTCTCGTAAAGTAATGCAGTTGTAATGCGCAGCTGATCATTCTCATGTTAAGTTGCGCACAATAAGTTCATAAGTTATTATTATTTATTATAGTCATTATTATTATTAGGCTAACAGGGTATGGAAAACTAGATCACCATGTTTCCGCAGGGCGGAAACGTGACGGATATAAGCAACTCTATGTTTCCGTCGAGTTTACAAAATATGGAACAAAATTTATGTACAAGAGAGGTATTAAGTTTTTAGATAAGCATAACATTATAAGCGAAAATCTTAGGAGCAATTATTTTTTTTACAGAATATAAAAACCCCCGCAGGGATGTTTTATTTGAAATCAACTCAACCGTATTTACAACCTGATCTCCGGAAAAAATAATTAAAAAAATCAGTAAGGTTCAAGAGACAACTCAACCGTGTTTACAAACGGATAATTGTTCAAAAAAACAATTCATTAAAGTCCAAGTTCACATGCAAATATCAAGAAAAACAAAATATAATTATTCAAAAAGTTCAAATTAAAATTGTGCAAAATTTGCATAAGGCAATTCATTAAAGTTCAAGTTCATGCATAAATAAGCAGAGCAAAGTTCAAAGGAAAATTGCAACCATGCAAAATCAAGAAGATTCAGAATACTTTTTGTTACGTCCTCTGTCTTTCGAGAAATCAAAATCGCTATCATAAAAAGCAGTGTCACTGTCTCGCACAGGAGACAAATAGCAGTTTTTCCGGTCTCGCACAGGAGACAAATAGCGTTTATTCCTAGAATGATCCACGTACTTTCCAGGAAAAGTGTCCACGCGGGGACGTGTACGCGCGCGACGCTCGCATGAAAATCCACGATCAGAGCAAGAGCAAGAATGATTCCGTTGGCGAGAAACTCCACTTGCATGTTTTCGTCTCCGGCGTCGTTCTTTACCAGAAGGCGGAGTAGACTCAGCAGCGCTCGAGGCAGAGTGAAAATCGGTCGGCGGCGTTTCCTTAACCGGTGTTTCCTTCACAGGCGCTTCTTTAACAGGCTCTGTAGCTTTAGGTTCCGCAAGATTCGAACTGAAAATTAAAAAAGGACAACAGGCGGCCACGTGGGAGCTTGCCAAGCAAACGTCGCAAAGCGGAGTTTGTTCGCAAGCCTCGGCAGAATGCCCAGGTTGTTCACAATTGAAACAGCGTATTCCACGACATTTAGCAGCCCAATGACCTTGACCACCGCACTTCCTGCAGGTAACCGGTTGCGAAGACCAAAGGCCACCTCACCCGCAATATTAATACACGAAGGAATATGCTGTACAATTTGCATCCTTGCAGTTCGCACACCGTTCAAAAGTCCAGAAGGATGTCGGTCGCGGCGAAAAGAAGAACTCTCCCGTAATGTGAGAGCATTCCGATAACCGCCGAGTCCGGCATCTCGAAGGGAATTTCATAAAGTTTAACCACCACTGTAGAATGCTCCGAGTCGGCGACGAATACCTGGCAACCAGCCACACTAATAGAAGGAACAGCTAAAGCCGAAGCTTTAGCGTCCTCGACGATAAAAGCAACAGTCCATGTGTTGTTCGACAAGTTCCGCTGTATGGAGACAATCTTTTCCACTCGAATTCCAGCGTTGTCAAAGCCGGTCGCAATATCAGAACTCATGCAAGGTTTGCCTACACACAACGTGACAGACAAACTCTTGCGTAACAAGGCATGGGAATCTCGCACCTCCAAGGGACGCGCTTTTGTAAAAACAAAACCATTCTTCTGCAGCGATGTCAGCATTTGTGGTACAGGAGGAGGAGGAGGAGGAGGAGGTGTACTTGAATGGTTTTAGTTTTTGCTCAGATTTTGTTAATTCAGACAAGCCCTATGCCCGGGGGGGACTCCCATATGAAACAGACGGGGATGCTCGTGCGTCTCGCATAGGGGTGTAAATTTTGGATTTTGGTCTCGCTTAGGGTGTTCCGGGCAAAGCGCCAATATTTTATGCCGCCAAGGTCTCGTTTAGGGTTCCGCGAAGAAACACAGAATTACGCGAAGAGAAACAGAAGTCAAATTTTAACTTGTTTTGTTTACCGTATTCGATGATCATGTCTTTATATCATTAAAACTCATTGCATGTCGTATTTATGTGTTTTTAAGCGGTCTCTTTTAGGGGTCAAAATTTGCTTAAGCCACGCCCAGATTGGTCTCCTTTAGGGGTCACAAAAAGCTTGAGCCACCCCCAGATGGTCTCCTTTAGGGGTTAAATCCAAAATTTCCGACAAGCATCCCCGTCTGTTTCATATGGGAGTCCCCCCCGGGGCCCTATGGTTGAACGGGAACGTCTGTAGAAAGCACAATTGCAAGTGTAATAACTAGGACCCAAGCGTAATAAAGTTCCCACAGATAATAACATTTTAAACCAAGCGTTAGTGCCCAGAGCCAGGTTGCATAAAACCTTCTTAAGATAAGAGAGCTCTTAACTTTTGTTCTGGAACAATAACCTATTGTTTTGAAATAATAGTTACGAGTTCCCTTAATCTTAAGATGCTCAGTTTGCAACCCGATCCAGGAGTAATAACAACCTCATCTGTTATAAACGTTGGTCCCATCTGAAGTAATCCAATACATGAAAAATGAGACATGCATGTCCATTACAGTCTCGATTAGCTCACATGGCTGACGTGATAGGTCACTTGACCAAGCTAATTGAACGAGGAAATGACCGACGACTCTTCCGATAGCTCTCCGTTTTGTTTTGACAATTACTGGACGACGTTGAAAATTAGCAGGCGTTGACACTTTGTATCACAGCTATTATTGGTCAAAATTTATTGTTACCATACAACTCATGAGTATAAAGCTAATTTCTGAAAAATATAGGACCTTTCTTGCGCTTTTGATTAAGACTTATTACAGTTAATACAAGTTACTACACTGCCTTCTACAAACATCCAAATCTACTTTTGTTTTTAAGCTAAGAGAGGATAGTTTTTTTTGCGATTCTTCAAAGCCGTTTTAAAATTATGTAGTTTAAGTTATTAATCCTCCTGTCTGATGGATATACTTCAGGGGCACCCAACGGCAATTTTCGGAAAATATCTGTTCGGAAGACGATTTTAGATCTAGAATTTTCGGAACAGTTGTTGTAAGATTTCTTGCTTGCCTGCCCCTCCTAGGATTTTCGAACGTCTAAAAAATGTTATAATTATCAATTTTTAACGGATTTTTACCCCAAAAAAGGCCACCTAGAATTTTCGGAAGCCTTTTTCTGGCTAAAATTTTCGAAAAGGTAAATTTTGATCCCTATAATTTTCGGATCACTAGATTTTCAGCTAGGAAATCCGAACAGATGAAAAGTTTTTAGGGGATAAAAATATGCCTATATCTACCATTTAAATACTAAAATACGTTCAACAATGCTAAGTTAAGTGGTTTTGAACTACATCCTCGTTGGGTGCTCCTGATACTTGGGGGCGAACTCCGCCTCCCCTTCACCTCTCCCCCCTAGATTGGCCACTCGAAAAGTAAAGCGCTTCAGAAACTTCTCAGTAACTGTACATATATGAATAGAGTATTTGGGACCTGAATATTAACAATTGAAAAAAGCAAAACTGACACAAGATTTTCCGATATTTTTAAAAAGAACCATGCCATGAAATATGTCTTTCTTTAACCGCATATCAGTTGAACTGCTTTTACCGTGCTATATGCTTGCAGAATGTTTCTTTGAACGATTGCATTTTCTAATCACACTCACATCATCTCTCTATTACTTATTTTTGCAGATACCTGCAGAACAACAGAATTGTAGATCTTCCACCTGGGATATTTTCAAATCGCAATTGGTTACGTTATTTGTAAGTTTCAATTTTTGTTTATTTTTGTTGCTAACTATCAAAACTAAAACACTTCACAACCATCATGAGAGAATCATTATCTCTTGCAAGCATATATAAAAAATTCCAAAGCTTAGAGCAAAAGCAAATTTTAAAATTCGAATTAGAAAATAATGAGGTACGGCTACTTAATTAACTTTAATTTGTTGTTACGTAGTCAGGAGAGGATAGTAAATGGCCTGGAGTTCCAGTCCCTTTTTCCTATTCATAAAGGATTTTCTTTGTTCAATAGATATGTCCTCCATGATGCGATGTTTGATGCTGTGCTTCAGCAATTAATACAGTGATAATGTCTGAGTTGATGTTATGACCCTTTGGCCGTCAGTGTTCAACATTGCACTTCCCAGGACTGGTGTTCTTTCACCCGGGCACAAAGACATCCCGCGGTCTCGCCAATGTTTTAGGGCATTTTTTGGCCATTTACAATCCTCTCTTTAGACTACGCATTCAAGTTAGGCCTAGAAGTATGAAATTATGAGCCTCATCATTCTGTCTAACACGCGTAGCCGTAGCATGAGCGGTTTTTAAGTTATTGCATGACTGGCTTTTCAAGTCGCAGGAAGCCAAAAAAATGATCGGTCTCGAATAGGGTTAAAGATTTTCTGTTGTTAATCATTATTATGAAGTTGAGTGAAATTTTGACGAACTTTGTTTGTAAGATGCGTCACAACCTTTTCTCTGAACTTGAAAATGGCAAGATTAGAAGGAAGCCTTCACTCTTTCTACCTTCTTTTTTTTTTTCTTTGTTAACGCTTTACCACTTTTATTTACTCGCGAAAAATGAACTTAACCCTGTTCAAACCGGGTTTTGTTTTGCTTCCTGCGACCTTGAGGCCCTCCGGAGGCAACTATGGCAAACAGAATCAGGATGTTTTGGATACTCTTACTAGAAAATAGAAGCCAAAATAACATTTTTCTTTTGCAGTACATAATTAACCTCTCATTCAATGGTTTGGCATAATACGCGCGAACATTTTGCTCATTGTTAACGTCATTCTCCCAGACGGAATCAGGATGTTTCTGAATACTCTTACCAAAAAATAGAAACCAATTGCCAAATGGCAATTTTTTTTGTAGTGGAATAATAAACCTCTTATTCGATGGTTTAGCATATAATACGAGCGGACATTTTGCTCATTGCTCGTATTTTTCCTCGCCCCTGCGGGGCTCGGAAAAATACTACGCAACTCGCAAAATATCCGCACGTATTATATGCTAAACCATCGAATAAGGTGTATGTAAATGACAAAATCACAACTTCTTGTCCAATATGCCTTATAAGCACAATATCAAATGTTACAAAATGTTCAAATAACAAATAATTATGAACTTTGAAAAACTACTAGAACACAAAATGTTTGTCTACCCATGCCTTCTTTTGTATCTTCTGTGTTATTTATACCTTCTTTTAATGTTTTGAGCTGTTATTTTTATGATTCACTCAATTTGGTGGTGGTTCCCACTGCTCTAATTTTGATAAATTTTGTGACACAGCTCCTTTAACTTTCTTTACGTTTGCCACAAACACTACTCCACAGCCCAACCTTTGGTGGCTTTTAACAGAATCATATTGCGTATTTCAAACTCTACGGAGGAAATTGTTTAAAAGAAAATGCAAGCCAAATACTGAAGAGCGACATAAAATCAATAACCTTGTGAATAACCAAAATATAATAAAGAGAAACTGGGCTGCCTTCAATTTTCCCTTTTTTATTTTTCTCAAAACCGTTGATCTTTGGTTTTTTAATGCATGATCAGTGAACGTATCTGCTGGCAAGACCCTTGATGGTTGGTTTGCAAGTTGAGGGAACATTCTTTGGATTTCATCTAAGAAACACATGAGGAGTACCCATTCTCCCTCTTGTCAATATGATGCTTGCATAGAACTTCAGAGTAATACAGGATAAAAAAAAGTAGTAGTTCTACTAGTTGAACTCCACTGCTCGTAAAGGGGCTGTGTCACAATACTTAGTATTGTCTGGATCATTTTGTTAATAATGTCAGTTTTGTTACTTTTAGGGGACCATCGCTGTAAAGAGGAAAACAAGTACTGTAAGTGCGCGAGCAAACTGATGAGTTTAAATTGACAAAAAAATAATGTTGTGTGTTCGACAACAAAGAACTTAAAAAGTGCAAATACTGGTCATTTATGAAAGCATCTTTTAACCACGAACCATGAATTTCACAGTCGCCGACATTTCTTTCTAGGTTTTTGGATTTTTGGCAATTTACCGTAGATTCACGTGAGAATAATACAGAAAATAACTAAACAGATTCATGTTTTTTTCTCGTTCAACATTCTACATTTGGCGTATACATTCGTCATGTGTCGTATAAACTTGCCAGTTTGCTCGTGCATTCAGTAATCTTTTTCCACAATAAAGCAGTGGTCCCCAAAAAGAAATGAAAGCCACAATGTCAATTATCAAAGCACAATTGTCATCCGTTTCAATCTCCTCTAAGTCTATCTGATCCATCCGTTCCTCATTTTGTATTTGCTTAGTCACTTAAACCTTCACTTCATGTTTTGAGCAGATAGTTTTTGTTTCACTAAGATTGGTGGTGGTTCTCACTGCTGAGATTTGGATAAATTTCGTGTCACAGCTCCTTTAGGTTGCTAAGTACTACATGTAGTTATTGATCAGTGGTTTTAAAACAACCTTAGATTTGATACCAGGGCAGCTTACCTCGTCTTCATGCTATCTGCATTCTCCATCAAAATCGTATGTCTTGAACAGCCTTAGTACAATCAAACACTCCAACGTTCAAATTAAACTTGCACGACGAGGTTTCTGCTCAACCGTGTCTTCAACTCAAAGTGAAGCGATCGATCACTGAAGGCTGATAGATCAACAATAATACACAACAACCCTCATACGTCTTGTGGTGCTATCGGGAAGCAAAACTAAACAGACTCCAAGCTCCAAAAGCCTCAAGAAGCTGTCGACACATATTTGCAGCGACCCTTACAATCATTTTCAAAATGGACGCCAAATAGAACGTCTCTGTAGGGAACGGTGTTGAGCCCACCCCACACAGTTTAAAAAAAATGTCAACATTGTCATGTGATACTATTGCATCCGAAAATTGAAAGGACACGCATGTATGACCATTAGGACGAAAAAAGGTGGTTTTTGAGGAAGAATACAAACTGAACAAGACAATCCCTGCTTGTGGTGTTTCTTTTATTCTTTTACTTCGCTTACACAAGAACCTGGCCGTTACATCTCCAATGAGCATGAGCGAAAGAAGAGTCCGCTGATCAGCACTTCTCTCCTTACTAGGACTCATTCTTTCTCATAGTACTGATTGAGATAAAGAAAAAAAAGAATACGTCACCGGAAATGTGACGGAAACGTGACCGTTCGCCTTCCGAGGCGGAGACATGTCGCGTCCATGGAAAACTTACATAGCCTGTTCCAGGCGTTCGGATAGTGGACAGTGTCGCGAAGGAAGAGAGCGAGAAAAAAATAATAAGGTGGAAAAGAGGGAGAGGGAGAGAGAAAGGAACGCCTGTGAGATTTGTTTTCAAAAGGTCATTCCGCCCACTTTGTCGACTAGTAATCCGAATGCAGTTTCTGGTGTTGAAAGTTGTCAATCAAGCAACGGGCGACAAAACACATTGTTTACTGAAAAAGTATGCCTGTATTCATCTTTTATATTTGTTTTCTGCAAACCGCATAAATCCCTCACTCCAAAAATGAAAAAAAAAAAAAAAAAAAAAAAAAAAAAAAAAAACTGGCAAGCATTACTCGTTCCACTTTCTCTGCCGTTGATTTTCACTCAAGAGATCGAATACTAGCTGCTGTCGGTTTTCGTTGTTTTGAAATGGACGAAATGCTGTTTGAAATTGTTTGTCAGCAAAAGCCTCAACGCGTAGCTTTGGAAGACGTGTTAAAAGAATAGAGCTCTCAAAAGTCAGGGGCACCCAACGACAATTTTCGGAAAATATCTGTTCGAAAGACGATTTGAGATGTAGCATTTTCGAAGCATTTGTTGTAAAATTTCTTGCTTGCCTGCCTCTCCTAGGATTTTCGAACATCTAAAAAATGGTATTATTGCCCATTTTAAACAGATTTTTACCCTTTAAAGGTCACCTAGAATTTTCGGGAACCTTTTTTCTGGATGAAATTTTCGAAAAGGTAGAAGTTCAGCTAGGAAATCCGAACAGATGAAAAATTTTTAGGGATAAAAATATGCCTATATCTACCGTTTAAATACTAAATTACGTTTAACAATACTATGTTTAAGTGGTTTTGAAGTATATTGTCGTTGGGTGCCCCTGAAAAGTACGTCCCGAGACTAGCGCATTTGTTCCTTTTCACAAAATCGGCTTTCCAAATATTCAGGTTAATGTTTTTACTGCCAGCCTTCAGGAATTTCAGGACTAAAGAAGCTAGCTGAAGCTGCATTTTCTTCTCTTCTATATACATTCAATGCCAATTCGTCCACGCTTTCCTACTAGTGTTGCAGCGACTACAACTCTGCTAAACTGTTGTACTTGAGTAGGCGCTAAGGCGGAACGTCTCTAGCGGCGAGGAACAATTATAAGGTTCATGCGCGTATTTAATATTCCTGAAGAGAACTGAAAGGAAAGAGCTCGTTTAAGAGCCAATAAATGGTAAAATTCGAACCCTACTTTACGACGAGATCCTGGCACAGAACTATTTCTCCTGTTCCTCAGGGATGATATTCCACATTAACCGTGTTGCTTATTTGGAATCACTTCGCCAGGCTTTCAAGATAACCTGATTTGTAGTCTGATTGCTAGCGCATCACATTTCCAATCAACGCAGTGATGAACCTCCTAGTACTGACAAGAGCAGTCAAAATAGACCAATCATAGGATATACCAGAGTCTGGTATACCGGAAGGAGCTTTTGTTAAAAAGTCTTACAGGCGTTCCCTCGCTCTCACCCCTACCCCACCCCCTCGTTGTTTTTATTTTCTTAAAGAGGCGCCTGTGTTGCCATCTCTCAAGATGCCTGGTTTGGACTTTGCGTTCAAACATTTCCGTCCAGTCAGTAACCTCTCTTATATTCTAAATTGTCAGACAGGGCGGGGATGAGCAGTTTATGGAGCATCTGACTGAAAACAATTTACATTCTCAGCTTCAGTCGGCGTATAAACAGCAACACAGCACGGAGACGGCCTTACTTAAAGTTAAGAATGATATTTTGATGTCTGTGAAGGAGCCGACGTATCACCTTGTTCATATTATTAGATTTAAGTGCAGCTTTTGACACGATAAATCATGATAAGCTGACAAAGCGCTTTCCTGGTTTAAATCGTACCTATCTGACCGGTTCCAGCGTGTCTCTGTAAATGGTAGTCTCACCGATCAGTTTCCTTTAAAACAAGGTGTTTCTCAAGGATCGTGTTTGGGCCCCTTGCTTTTCACTGTCTACACGCGCAAACCATTTCAGATCGTTGAACGGCACCTCCCAAAAGTTCACTGCTATGCGGACAATACACATTTGTATGTATCATTCAGCCCCAATCGATCTGCGGTTGCTGATTTTGCTATCAAGTCCTTGACTGACTGTATCAGTGATATTAGAAGTTGGATGATTTCAGATAATCTTATGTTAAACGATGTTAAAACAAAATTTTTAATTATAGGTACTAGGCAGCAGCCGGCAAACGTTAACATCAATTGCATCAGGGTTGGGTCGACTGATGTTTGTCCTGTAGCTAAAAACCTAGGTTCATGGTTTGATGAGCAGCTCACTATGCCAACAGCAAGTTATGTGGTGTTGCCTTTTATCATTTGCATAATATCAAGCGCATTCGCAAATATTTGTCTTGAGAATCAATTGAAATGCTTGTCCATGCATTTATTACATCTTGTGTTGATTATTGCAACAGTCTTTTGCATGAGCTTCTCAACTACCAGCTTAACAAATTGCACAGAGTTTTGAACGCCTCTGCCAGGTTAGTTTGGAACGCGCTTAGGTTTTGCTACATCTCACCCCTTCTTCGTGGTCTGCATTGGCTGCCTGTTAAGGCCCGGATACAGTTTAAGATACTGCTTATTACGTTCAAAGCAATTTACGGCCTTGCTCACATCTATGCGATTTACTAACATTTAAATCGTCTTTATATAACCTTAGATCTTTAGGTAGTATTTTACTTTCTATGCCAGCTGTTCGATCGAGGAATACGTTAGGTGATAGCGCTTTTATGGTAGCAGCGCCAACGCTCTGGAACTCTCTTCCAAAAGAACTTCGTGCGATTACTAATGTGAACAGTTTTAAGGCGCATATTTAGACTTATCTTTTTAGAACTGTATATTGGTGATCAATTTTATATTCAGCTCTTACTTGCATGCATATTATATTCTTTTTATTGTTATTTTTTTAAATGCATTATCTTTCGTTTGTTTCTCGTAAAGTAATGCAGTTGTAATGCGCAGCTGGTCATTCTCATGTTAAGTTGCGCACAATAAGTTCATAAGTTATTATTATTTATTATAGTCATTATTATTATTATTATGTGCGCCGTCTCCACGATCTGAGCGCCTGGAACAGGCTATGGAAAACTAGATTACCATGTTTCCGCAGGGCGGAAACGTGACGGATATAAGCAACTCTATGTTTCCGTCGAGTTTACAAAATATGGAACACGTTATTTGGTCCTGTGTTAAGATTTCAGTTCTCCCATGGTTTTAAAAAATTTTAGATAAATTTATGTACAGGAGAGGTATTAAGTTTTTAGATAAGCATAACATTATAAGCGAAAATCTTAGGAGCAATTTTGTTTTTTTTACAGAATATAAAATCCCCGCAGGGGTGTTTTATTTGAAATCAACTCAACCGTATTTACAAACTGATCTCCGGAAAAAATAATAAAACAAATCAGTAAGGTTCAAGAGACAACTCAACCGTATTTACAAACGGATAATTGTTCAAAAAAGCAATTCATTAAAGTCCAAGTTCACATGCAAATATCAAGAAAAACAAAATATAATTATTCAAAAAGTTCA
>JBBMOI010000008.1:20372500-20422500 GCA_038088405.1 Porites divaricata | reverse complement strand
CTATCTGCATTCTCCATCAAAATCTTATGTCTTGAACAGCCTTAGTACAATCAAACACTCCAACGTTCAAATTAAACTTGCACGACGAGGTTTCTGCTCAACCGTGTCTTCAACTCAAAGTGAAGCGATCGATCACTGAAGGCTGATAGATCAACAATAATACACAACAACCCTCATACGTCTTGTGGTGCTATCGGGAAGCAAAACTAAACAGACTCCAAGCTCCAAAAGCCTCAAGAAGCTGTCGACACATATTTGCAGCGACCCTTACAATCATTTTCAAAATGGACGCCAAATAGAACGTCTCTGTAGGGAACGGTGTTGAGCCCACCCCACACAGTTTAAAAAAAATGTCAACATTGTCATGTGATACTATTGCATCCGAAAATTGAAAGGACACGCATGTATGACCATTAGGACGAAAAAAAGTGGTTTTTGAGGAAGAATACAAACTGAACAAGACAATCCCTGCTTGTGGTGTTTCTTTTATTCTTTTACTTCGCTTACACAAGAACCTGGCCGTTACATCTCCAATGAGCATGAGCGAAAGAAGAGTCCGCTGATCAGCACTTCTCTCCTTACTAGGACTCATTCTTTCTCATAGTACTGATTGAGATAAAGAAAAAAAAGAATACGTCACCGGAAATGTGACGGAAACGTGACCGTTCGCCTTCCGAGGCGGAGACATGTCGCGTCCATGGAAAACTTACATAGCCTGTTCCAGGCGTTCGGATAGTGGACAGTGTCGCGAAGGAAGAGAGCGAGAAAAAAATAATAAGGTGGAAAAGAGGGAGAGGGAGAGAGAAAGGAACGCCTGTGAGATTTGTTTTCAAAAGGTCATTCCGCCCACTTTGTCGACTAGTAATCCGAATGCAGTTTCTGGTGTTGAAAGTTGTCAATCAAGCAACGGGCGACAAAACACATTGTTTACTGAAAAAGTATGCCTGTATTCATCTTTTATATTTGTTTTCTGCAAACCGCATAAATCCCTCACTCCAAAAATGAAAAAAAAAAAAAAAAAAAAAAAAAAAAAAAAAAACTGGCAAGCATTACTCGTTCCACTTTCTCTGCCGTTGATTTTCACTCAAGAGATCGAATACTAGCTGCTGTCGGTTTTCGTTGTTTTGAAATGGACGAAATGCTGTTTGAAATTGTTTGTCAGCAAAAGCCTCAACGCGTAGCTTTGGAAGACGTGTTAAAAGAATAGAGCTCTCAAAAGTCAGGGGCACCCAACGACAATTTTCGGAAAATATCTGTTCGAAAGACGATTTGAGATGTAGCATTTTCGAACATCTAAAAAATGGTATTATTGCCCATTTTAAACAGATTTTTACCCTTTAAAGGTCACCTAGAATTTTCGGGAACCTTTTTTCTGGATGAAATTTTCGAAAAGGTAGAAGTTCAGCTAGGAAATCCGAACAGATGAAAAATTTTTAGGGATAAAAATATGCCTATATCTACCGTTTAAATACTAAATTACGTTTAACAATACTATGTTTAAGTGGTTTTGAAGTATATTGTCGTTGGGTGCCCCTGAAAAGTACGTCCCGAGACTAGCGCATTTGTTCCTTTTCACAAAATCGGCTTTCCAAATATTCAGGTTAATGTTTTTACTGCCAGCCTTCAGGAATTTCAGGACTAAAGAAGCTAGCTGAAGCTGCATTTTCTTCTCTTCTATATACATTCAATGCCAATTCGTCCACGCTTTCCTACTAGTGTTGCAGCGACTACAACTCTGCTAAACTGTTGTACTTGAGTAGGCGCTAAGGCGGAACGTCTCTAGCGGCGAGGAACAATTATAAGGTTCATGCGCGTATTTAATATTCCTGAAGAGAACTGAAAGGAAAGAGCTCGTTTAAGAGCCAATAAATGGTAAAATTCGAAACCCTACTTTACGACGAGATCCTGGCACAGAACTATTTCTCCTGTTCCTCAGGGATGATATTCCACATTAACCGTGTTGCTTATTTGGAATCACTTCGCCAGGCTTTCAAGATAACCTGATTTGTAGTCTGATTGCTAGCGCATCACATTTCCAATCAACGTAGTGATGAACCTCCTAGTACTGACAAGAGCAGTCAAAATAGACCAATCATAGGATATACCAGAGTCTGGTATACCGGAAGGAGCTTTTGTTAAAAAGTCTTACAGGCGTTCCCTCGCTCTCACCCCTACCCCACCCCCTCGTTGTTTTTATTTTCTTAAAGAGGCGCCTGTGTTGCCATCTCTCAAGATGCCTGGTTTGGACTTTGCGTTCAAACATTTCCGTCCAGTCAGTAACCTCTCTTATATTCTAAATTGTCAGACAGGGCGGGGATGAGCAGTTTATGGAGCATCTGACTGAAAACAATTTACATTCTCAGCTTCAGTCGGCGTATAAACAGCAACACAGCACGGAGACGGCCTTACTTAAAGTTAAGAATGATATTTTGATGTCTGTGAAGGAGCCGACGTATCACCTTGTTCATATTATTAGATTTAAGTGCAGCTTTTGACACGATAAATCATGATAAGCTGACAAAGCGCTTTCCTGGTTTAAATCGTACCTATCTGACCGGTTCCAGCGTGTCTCTGTAAATGGTAGTCTCACCGATCAGTTTCCTTTAAAACAAGGTGTTTCTCAAGGATCGTGTTTGGGCCCCTTGCTTTTCACTGTCTACACGCGCAAACCGTTTCAGATCGTTGAACGGCACCTCCCAAAAGTTCACTGCTATGCGGACAATACACAGTTGTATGTATCATTCAGCCCCAATCGATCTGCGGTTGCTGATTTTGCCATCAAGTCCTTGACTGACTGTATCAGTGATATTAGAAGTTGGATGATTTCAGATAATCTTATGTTAAACGATGATAAAACAAAATTTTTAATTATAGGTACTAGGCAGCAGCCGACAAAGGTTAACATCAATTGCATCAGGGTTGGGTCGACTGATGTTTGTCCTGTAGCTAAAAACCTAGGTTCATGGTTTGATGAGCAGCTCACTATGTCAACAGCAAGTTATGTGGTGTTGCCTTTTATCATTTGCATAATATCAAGCGCATTCGCAAATATTTGTCTTGAGAATCAACGGAAATGCTTGTCCATGCATTCATTACATCTCGTGTTGATTGTTTCAACAGTCTTTTGCATTGGCTTCTAAACTACCAGCTTAACAAATTGTACAGAGTTTTGAACGCCTCAGCCAGGTTAGTTTGTAACGCGCTTAGGTTTTGCTACATCTCACCCCTTCTTCGTGGTCTGCATTGGCTGCCTGTTAAGGCCCGGATACAATTTAAGATACTGCTTATTACGTTCAAAGCAATTTACGGCCTTGCTCTTAAACATCTATGCGATTTACTAACATTTAAATCGTCTTTATATAACCTTAGATCTTTAGGTAGTATTTTACTTTCTATGCCAGCTGTTCGATCGAAGACTACCTTAGGTGATAGCGCTTTTATGGTAGCAGCGCCAAAGCTCTGGAACTTTCTTCCAAAAGAACTTCGTGCGATTACTAATGTGAACAGTTTTAAGGCGCATATTAAGACTTATCTTTTTAGAACTGTATATTGGTGATCAATTTTATATTCAGCTCTTACTTGCATGCATATTATATTCTTTTTATTGTTATTTTTTTAAATGCATTATCTTTCGTTTGTTTCTCGTAAAGTAATGCAGTTGTAATGCGCAGCTGATCATTCTCATGTTAAGTTGCGCACAATAAGTTCATAAGTTATTATTATTTATTATAGTCATTATTATTATTAGGCTAACAGGGTATGGAAAACTAGATCACCATGTTTCCGCAGGGCGGAAACGTGACGGATATAAGCAACTCTATGTTTCCGTCGAGTTTACAAAATATGGAACAAAATTTATGTACAAGAGAGGTATTAAGTTTTTAGATAAGCATAACATTATAAGCGAAAATCTTAGGAGCAATTTTTTTTTTTACAGAATATAAAAACCCCCGCAGGGGTGTTTTATTTGAAATCAACTCAACCGTATTTACAAACTGATCTCCGGAAAAAATAATTAAAAAAATCAGTAAGGTTCAAGAGACAACTCAACCGTGTTTACAAACGGATAATTGTTCAAAAAAACAATTCATTAAAGTCCAAGTTCACATGCAAATATCAAGAAAAACAAAATATAATTATTCAAAAAGTTCAAATTAAAATTGTGCAAAATTTGCATAAGGCAATTCATTAAAGTTCAAGTTCATGCATAAATAAGCAGAGCAAAGTTCAAAGGAAAATTGCAACCATGCAAAATCAAGAAGATTCAGAATACTTTTTGTTACGTCCTCTGTCTTTCGAGAAATCAAAATCGCTATCATAAAAAGCAGTGTCACTGTCTCGCACAGGAGACAAATAGCAGTTTTTCCGGTCTCGCACAGGAGACAAATAGCGTTTATTCCTAGAATGATCCACGTACTTTCCAGGAAAAGTGTCCACGCGGGGACGTGTACGCGCGCGACGCTCGCATGAAAAGTCACGATCAGAGCAAGAGCAAGAATGATTCCGTTGGCGAGAAACTCCACTTGCATGTTTTCGTCTCCGGCGTCGTTCTTTACCAGAAGGCGGAGTAGACTCAGCAGCGCTCGAGGCAGAGTGAAAATCGGTCGGCGGCGTTTCCTTAACCGGTGTTTCCTTCACAGGCGCTTCTTTAACAGGCTCTGTAGCTTTAGGTTCCGCAAGATTCGAACTGAAAATTAAAAAAGGACAACAGGCGGCCACGTGGGAGCTTGCCAAGCAAACGTCGCAAAGCGGAGTTTGTTCGCAAGCCTCGGCAGAATGCCCAGGTTGTTCACAATTGAAACAGCGTATTCCACGACATTTAGCAGCCCAATGACCTTGACCACCGCACTTCCTGCAGGTAACCGGTTGCGAAGACCAAAGGCCACCTCACCCGCAATATTAATACACGAAGGAATATGCTGTACAATTTGCATCCTTGCAGTTCGCACACCGTTCAAAAGTCCAGAAGGATGTCGGTCGCGGCGAAAAGAAGAACTCTCCCGTAATGTGAGAGCATTCCGATAACCGCCGAGTCCGGCATCTCGAAGGGAATTTCATAAAGTTTAACCACCACTGTAGAATGCTCCGAGTCGGCGACGAATACCTGGCAACCAGCCACACTAATAGAAGGAACAGCTAAAGCCGAAGCTTTAGCGTCCTCGACGATAAAAGCAACAGTCCATGTGTTGTTCGACAAGTTCCGCTGTATGGAGACAATCTTTTCCACTCGAATTCCAGCGTTGTCAAAGCCGGTCGCAATATCAGAACTCATGCAAGGTTTGCCTACACACAACGTGACAGACAAACTCTTGCGTAACAAGGCATGGGAATCTCGCACCTCCAAGGGACGCGCTTTTGTAAAAACAAAACCATTCTTCTGCAGCGATGTCAGCATTTGTGGTACAGGAGGAGGAGGAGGAGGAGGAGGAGGTGTACTTGAATGGTTTTAGTTTTTGCTCAGATTTTGTTAATTCAGACAAGCCCTATGCCCGGGGGGGACTCCCATATGAAACAGACGGGGATGCTCGTGCGTCTCGCATAGGGGTGTAAATTTTGGATTTTGGTCTCGCTTAGGGTGTTCCGGGCAAAGCGCCAATATTTTATGCCGCCAAGGTCTCGTTTAGGGTTCCGCGAAGAAACACAGAATTACGCGAAGAGAAACAGAAGTCAAATTTTAACTTGTTTTGTTTACCGTATTCGATGATCATGTCTTTATATCATTAAAACTCATTGCATGTCGTATTTATGTGTTTTTAAGCGGTCTCTTTTAGGGGTCAAAATTTGCTTAAGCCACGCCCAGATTGGTCTCCTTTAGGGGTCACAAAAAGCTTGAGCCACCCCCAGATGGTCTCCTTTAGGGGTTAAATCCAAAATTTCCGACAAGCATCCCCGTCTGTTTCATATGGGAGTCCCCCCCGGGGCCCTATGGTTGAACGGGAACGTCTGTAGAAAGCACAATTGCAAGTGTAATAACTAGGACCCAAGCGTAATAAAGTTCCCACAGATAATAACATTTTAAACCAAGCGTTAGTGCCCAGAGCCAGGTTGCATAAAACCTTCTTAAGATAAGAGAGCTCTTAACTTTTGTTCTGGAACAATAACCTATTGTTTTGAAATAATAGTTACGAGTTCCCTTAATCTTAAGATGCTCAGTTTGCAACCCGATCCAGGAGTAATAACAACCTCATCTGTTATAAACGTTGGTCCCATCTGAAGTAATCCAATACATGAAAAATGAGACATGCATGTCCATTACAGTCTCGATTAGCTCACATGGCTGACGTGATAGGTCACTTGACCAAGCTAATTGAACGAGGAAATGACCGACGACTCTTCCGATAGCTCTCCGTTTTGTTTTGACAATTACTGGACGACGTTGAAAATTAGCAGGCGTTGACACTTTGTATCACAGCTATTATTGGTCAAAATTTATTGTTACCATACAACTCATGAGTATAAAGCTAATTTCTGAAAAATATAGGACCTTTCTTGCGCTTTTGATTAAGACTTATTACAGTTAATACAAGTTACTACACTGCCTTCTACAAACATCCAAATCTACTTTTGTTTTTAAGCTAAGAGAGGATAGTTTTTTTTGCGATTCTTCAAAGCCGTTTTAAAATTATGTAGTTTAAGTTATTAATCCTCCTGTCTGATGGATATACTTCAGGGGCACCCAACGGCAATTTTCGGAAAATATCTGTTCGGAAGACGATTTTAGATCTAGAATTTTCGGAACAGTTGTTGTAAGATTTCTTGCTTGCCTGCCCCTCCTAGGATTTTCGAACGTCTAAAAAATGTTATAATTATCAATTTTTAACGGATTTTTACCCCAAAAAAGGCCACCTAGAATTTTCGGAAGCCTTTTTCTGGCTAAAATTTTCGAAAAGGTAAATTTTGATCCCTATAATTTTCGGATCACTAGATTTTCAGCTAGGAAATCCGAACAGATGAAAAGTTTTTAGGGGATAAAAATATGCCTATATCTACCATTTAAATACTAAAATACGTTCAACAATGCTAAGTTAAGTGGTTTTGAACTACATCCTCGTTGGGTGCTCCTGATACTTGGGGGCGAACTCCGCCTCCCCTTCACCTCTCCCCCCTAGATTGGCCACTCGAAAAGTAAAGCGCTTCAGAAACTTCTCAGTAACTGTACATATATGAATAGAGTATTTGGGACCTGAATATTAACAATTCAAAAAAGCAAAACTGACACAAGATTTTCCGATATTTTTAAAAAGAACCATGCCATGAAATATGTCTTTCTTTAACCGCATATCAGTTGAACTGCTTTTACCGTGCTATATGCTTGCAGAATGTTTCTTTGAACGATTGCATTTTCTAATCACACTCACATCATCTCTCTATTACTTATTTTTGCAGATACCTGCAGAACAACAGAATTGTAGATCTTCCACCTGGGATATTTTCAAATGTCAATGGGTTACGTTATTTGTAAGTTTCAATTTTTGCTTATTTTTGTTGCTAACTATCAAAACTAAAACACTTCACAACCATCATGAGAGAATCATTATCTCTTGCAAGCATATATAAAAAATTCCAAAGCTTAGAGCAAAAGCAAATTTTAAAATTCGAATTAGAAAATAATGAGGTACGGCTACTTAATTAACTTTAATTTGTTGTTACGTAGTCAGGAGAGGATAGTAAATGGCCTGGAGTTCCAGTCCCTTTTTCCTATTCATAAAGGATTTTCTTTGTTCAATAGATATGTCCTCCATGATGCGATGTTTGATGCTGTGCTTCAGCAATTAATACAGTGATAATGTCTGAGTTGATGTTATGACCCTTTGGCCGTCAGTGTTCAACATTGCACTTCCCAGGACTGGTGTTCTTTCACCCGGGCACAAAGACATCCCGCGGTCTCGCCAATGTTTTAGGGCATTTTTTGGCCATTTACAATGCTCTCTTTAGACTACGCATTCAAGTTAGGCCTAGAAGTATGAAATTATGAGCCTCATCATTCTGTCTAACACGCGTAGCCGTAGCATGAGCGGTTTTTAAGTTATTGCATGACTGGCTTTTCAAGTCGCAGGAAGCCAAAAAAATGATCGGTCTCGAATAGGGTTAAAGATTTTCTGTTCTTAATCATTATTATGAAGTTGAGTGAAATTTTGACGAACTTTGTTTGTAAGATGCGTCACAACCTTTTCTCTGAACTTGAAAATGGCAAGATTAGAAGGAAGCCTTCACTCTTTCTACCTTCTTTTTTTTTTTCTTTGTTAACAGTAGTTAATAGACGATGCTTTACCATTCAATTTCACCTCTGATTATTTTCTGTCATTTCCTGATTAACTCTGTCATCAAACCATTTAGTACAAAAATGACAGAAAATAATCAGAGTTTTTTTCCATTTTTTTCCAAATATTCTAACTCAAAAAAAATCTAAAAAAATCTGATTAATTTTGTAACTTTTGTAAATTTGGTAAAAATGACAACAATAATGGCTCGCCCTGCGGGCTCGCGGAAATGACAGAAAATAATCAGAGGTGAAATTTTATGGTAAAGCATCGTCTATTAACTACTCTAGAAGAAGAATTCAATCGCGAATGTGATAAAGATTATTACAAAAAATTATTTTTATATTAGAAAAGTTTAATTATAAAAATAATTTTGAAATAAATATATTGTAGGAATGTTTATCGGATTTGGATGAAGGGGGTGGGGTGGGTTGGATGAGATTGAATGATAAATATTATTACTAAATAAAAAAAGAAAAGTTTAATTATAAATATTTTAAATAAATTTTGATTTAAAAAATAATATATTCTAATAATAAAATGCAGTTGTCAAGTTACGATCGTCTCACATCAGAAAATGTTGTTTTTAATGAAGCTAAAGAATTCAAAGTCAAAGATAGCAAAATCAAGTACAAACGAATCCCAATTGAAGTCAAATACCCAAATGGAAAGAAAGGTGCTCTCGTAATTGAAACTCCGTTTCTTTTCTCTTTTGGAGTAAATGAAAAGAAAAACCAAGATAATAACAAACTTGTTGGTTATAGTATTCCAGTTTGTCTCTGGGGAAAAGATAGCGAACCAAACACAGAGGAAAAAGCATTTTTTGATGCAATGAGTAATATCAGGGAATTATGCTGCAAACATCTTGAAACTGAATACGGATCTGGTTTGGCATCAACTTTGTCTCCCCTCCTTTATTACAAACAGGTTGAATTTGTTGATAAAAAAGGAAAGAAGAAAACAAAAAAAGATGAGTCAGTTGCTCCAGTTCTTTACGCAAAACTTATTTACTCTGAGAAGTCAAAGAAAATACTTTCTTTGTTCAAGACCAAGGGGAAGAAAGATTTGAATCCTTTTAAATATATTGATCAGTATTGCAATGTCAAAATGGCATTGATAGTAGAAGGAATATACTTGAGCAAGACTGTTACATCTATTCAAATAAAAGTTCATGAGTGCTACGTAAAACCATTGAAACCTCGAGAATCTCTTTTGACAATAACCGAGGAAGAAGTTGATAGTGAAAGTGATGATGATGTGACTGTTGAGGTTGGCGATGTTGAAGATTTGATTATTTCCGACATTGAGGAATAAACATGAGATTTTTAATACAAAATTTGTATTAAAAATTAACTAAGTCTTTGAAACTCACCCATGAGTTAAATTTATCAGGGTATCCACTCCATTTTACCAATGCCATCTTTTTCTTGTTATCTCTTCTGATAACTTTTTCTATTCTAAAAGTCTGCTGTTTTGCTTTTTGAAGTTCTTGTTCGTAAAAAGATCCCTTGATCGATTCCGACATCAGATCAACGATTGAATACGTAACAGGTTTTGTTGGATTAATCTGTTCAATCACAAATATTTCCTCTGTCCAGTTTGGTGTGTAACCTTTATCAAATATCTTTCTTTTGTACTTTGAAATCCTAACATGATCTCCAATCTCGAACTTTGGTTTCTCAGGTTTCAAGAAGATAGATTCGCCATACAAATTCGACCAAACTGTTTTCTCATTCTTCTTTTTACTCGCTTCAACAGGAGACATCTTAATACTGGAATGTCTCGTATTATTGTAATCATTAACCAGTTTATCTATCTTATCCACGAATACAGTGTTGTTATTCACAGAGAACATTTTCCACATCTTGTTTTTCATTGTCCTGTTCCATCTCTCAACAACACTAGATTTCTCTTCATTTTCAGTGTGATATAGTTTAATATCTTTTTTCTTCAGAAAATCTTTGAAGTGTTTGCTGATAAACTCAGAACCTTTATCAGTCCACAACATTTTTGGTTGTCGGCCTCTTTCAAAAATATCATCAAATGCTTCACTGACAGTTTCAGTTTTTTTGTCTTTCAGACCTCTTATCCAACCATACTTGCTAAACACATCAATGACCATCAGCAAATACTTTATCCCCTTGTTCCACTTGCTGAACTTTTGTATCTCAACCAAATCAGCAGCCCAGATATCATCACGGGTATTTGAGATGACTGATCTCTTTTGAAAGTTTCTTGTGATTGGTTTGTGAAGTTCGTCGGCAAGTTGTTGAGACCAATCACTACTCAACGCCGACGCGCGTTTTTTTGAAGCCCAAGTCCAAGTTTTTGTTTTGTGTTAATCATTGTTCTGGCTAAAGAATGCCCCCATTGTCTCTGTTTCCAAGGAATTGCATCCAGGGCTTTTAACATTTTCCTATCTGCTTCATTTTTACATTTCACTTGTTCGTTTGTTGGTTTGTTTCCACAGACAGAGTAATCAACATCGTGTTGCATACTTACTGCATCTGTTCGTCCAGTTGGTTGTTCAAATATTTCCAATATCTCGCCAGTTTGAGGATCGTATCTCAATTGAGATTCCAGTGGATTACCGGGGCCAGTATACTTATGACCGGGAAGTGTAAATCCTTTTTTTGGTGCAACTTTGAGAATTGCTTTATGAATATCAATTCCACTTCCAAAACTTGTCAGAGGATTATTTTCCCAGAAGTGATCATCAACAATAATCTGATATTTGGTTCTCAGGATCTGAGGCCATGTATCGGGATTGGCAGAAATGATATTATTCATATCTGCCAGAGCTTCTGGATTGTTCTCAAAAAATCTTGACTTTTTCATTCTTCGTGAAGGTTTTTCAAATTTGAAAAATAATTCTGGATTGGATCCTTTTTTTATAATTCCCATCTTGGCTTCTTCAGCAGCTGTGGGTCGTCTCCAGAATTTACCAGAAGTCACACCATGATCCGATCCAAAAGCTGATTTCATGATATCACCAGATTTATATCGATCAAAGACTGGTTTCAAAGATGGTATCAATTCTTGAGTTGTTTTCATAGCAATATCCGGTGCTTTTTTTACAACAGTCACAGGATCAATTCCAGCTCCATCCAAATCGCGTCTGTTGGTTTTATATCTCTTTTTGGGTCTGACTTTGACAGAAAGTTGATTCAATGCTGATCCAACAGAATCTTGAATAAAAGGAGTCAATTTATTGATCGCATAATTTACTCCCTTTTTTTGTAGTTTTTTATTTCTCATTGCTTCACTAGCTCCATATCGACCCATTTCGACTGCCTTTTTTCCCAACCAAGGAAGAGCATGTTCAGTGAATGCTTCTGCAGCTGTTCCAACAACAGTGTCAAAGACATCACCTCCAGATTGCTTGCCCGCCTTCTCAGACGGGCTTATTAGTTTTTTGATTTCTTCTTCGTTTTTCTTTTCTTTCCCCCAGCTCCAGTTTGGGAGGTTGTTCCCATTTTAACATATCTCACCTTTTTAATTCCACAAAGCGCACAATGACAAAAGAATTGCTTTCTTCCTCTTTTATCAGTTTGGTAACCACTTGGCTCGGTGCAAGGTGTTACCATTTTATCTTTGATGCAATATGATTCTTTCATTTAGTATAATGTTTAGATAAAATGTCACTGAGGGCTAATTTTGTAAAAAGTGAACTTGAGAAGATTTATAATAAGTTAAATGAGAGCTATGAATATGCCAGTATTGCAAGATTGGAGAATGATAATCGATTTTTTAAAATATTTGAGTTGATTGCGGAGTTAAGTGAGAAATCAAATATTCTCAAACAAGTTGTAAGGGGAAGTTAGTATAAGCATAGATAAAATGGAAGCAAAATTTTTTTCAGAGATAGAAAAAAAAATGGATGTTGAAACACTCAAAGATTTTGAGAAAGAAGTGAGAGCGAAGATAATTGAAGAGTTTGAGATTCTTCGGGGAAAGAATCCAGATCTTTCACGTGTTTTAATGGCTGGCGAATGTGAGACATGGGAAAAAATACGAAAAGGAGAGTATTCTTGGTTGAAAATCAAATCCGAGAAAAAAAAGAAACTTTTTAGATTGATTGATATTTACACAAAATTTGATTCTATAGTTGATACTGTAAAAGAATTGGAAAGGAAAGTTGAGAAGGTCAAAAAGATGAAGGATGCACCAGTGGATTCAGATTAAATATAAATTTTATATTTAATCTTGAAAAATATTATTACTAATTAAATAAAAATAAATTCTTTTTTTATAATATAAAAAAAACTTTTATTTATTTTTGTAAGAATCTTTATCCTCCAAAATAAGCTTTTATAAAATCACTGTTATCATTGTCGAAATGAGGATTGTGTATTACATCAAGAATACTTTTTCCATTCTGTCTCTCAAACAAGTAGTAAAGGCACCAATAACCACAAAGAACAGTGTTTCGATTTTGTATTTCATCCAAGGAATAAACTATTTGTTTTCCAGAAGACCTGAAATACTTCAAAGCCTCATTCGGCATAACCAGACCAAATGGATCAAAATACTCGACTACTGAATCCAAGTTTCTGTAACAAACCCAGTGTGTGCCAGGTCCTTGTGTATCATCAAGATTTATTATTCCAACCTCTTTTTTTATCTTTTGAGGAAGGTTGTCTCGACTGAAGATTCCTCTGAAGTGTTTCAAACCAAGTTTTTTTACCCAATCCATCAAGTCAAAGTTTGAAAGGGGTTTAATTACAAAATGGAGTTTGCTGTGAGAGTTGAGTTGAATGGGTTGTTTTTCTAATTTTTGCCTTTGGACTGTTTTTTTGCCTTTTTTTTTACCCCCATCCCTATTGGATTTTCCCAAGTACCAATAAAGGGGGGTGGATAGTAACCTTCTCCTTGTGTGGGTGGAACATAAACACTTCTTGTGTTAGTTGAAGATCCCCTGTCAACTTGAAGACCAGATCCAAACAACTTTGGAAGCAGACTAATTGCCATTGGAATTCCAATAGATGCAAGTGTCCCCAGTAATCCACCTTCTATTTGTTTTTGAGTCGGTTTGATAACCAATCTTCCTCCTGTCTTGAAAACTTTGTTAATTTGATCTATTTGTGCCTGAGTAAACTCACTTGCAAAAGGAGGAAGAAATGGGAAAAACTTTTTTGGAATTGAAATACCTTCTCCCATTATTTTTTTCATTAATTTATCTCCCACCGAACTTAAAGCTCCAGTAGCAAGTGCAGGAGCAACTTTTGAAACTCCTTTTACTGCAAGGGGAAGAAGTTTAGCACCAATTCTTGCCAGACTTGTGAAAAGGTTTCCTCCATGTTTTACTAAACTTCTGATCTGTGTTTGACTTATTTTCAAGTCTGTTCCTGTTTTATTTGCAAGTGATTTTTTTATTTTTGTTAGTTGTCTTTGGGTCAACATTAACTCATCAGGCCCCCTGAGATGAGAATGTTTTAATCGAAGGATTATTGCTGATCTTTTTTGAATCGCATTTAACAGTTTTGATTTTTGGCCATCTGAAAGTTTTACTCCATATTCAATATAAGTTGTCATTTTATATATTAAGTTATATTATTTTTTCTCAAGCTCTAAGAAGTAGTTTTCCACTTTTCTGTTCTAATTCTGCTTCTCTTTCGTGAAGAACCAGAGCGTAAATATTATAATTAGCGTTTGGATCGGCGCTTAGTTCGTAGTGAAAAGATAATTTTGTAACTCCATCTTTCAAGTCTATTTTTTGATTTGTAAGATCAAAGTAAACAAATGGGAAAAGATTCTCAAAATTTGATCTATTGAGAAGTGTGCCTCCTTGAAAGTCATTGTTAGCATAAACATAATTCATTACTTCTCGGAAAACTCTTGCTGGATCTGTAGCTGGTTTAAAGGCAATATCGGGGTATTCATTTCCATTTCCAACCTCGAGATAACAACGTGAAATATTAGCATTGTTTGGAAGATTAAAAGTGTTGTATAAAAATGGATTTTGTTCTTGCGAGTTAACATTGGCTGTGTTAATTGCCCAAACAAATACATGACGTGGTTTTGAAATACCATTTGTAATTCTAAATTGTCCTGTTTGTTGCTGTTCATTATTCGATCTTTCAATTACTTCATTGAGATAAGTCCATTTGTAAGGTTTAAGATAGTTTTCAGCGTAAATTTTTTGTCCTTCTGAGTTGAATACTAATCTTGGAACAAATAGTTGAAATCTTGTCAGAATAACTCTACAGGCATTTCCTCCAGATCTCCAAATAAGATTGTTATCCGATTCTAATTCAATATTTAACTCAATTTTTGTATTTGGAAGCAACCTGTCCTCAAGTGCTTCAAAAAATGAATATCTGTTGAGAGGAATTTCACAATGCACTGTTGCTGAAGCACCCAGAAGGGCTTTTCTCAAAGCAAAACCTTTGTTGTAATTAGCTACAACATCATCTAACATTAATCCTGCGTCGTCAGCGTTACCAGCAGCATTCTGTCTGTGAGTTACTCGCCTTTTTGTGAATTTATTTCTTTCAGCATGTCGTGAAGTGTCAAGATAATAAAATTCATTTGTTGCAACACTCTCAGCATAGGAGGGATTATACTCAAGTAAATTTTTAATATTAATAACATGATTTGCATAATTACAACTATAAACATCTCGGCCGTTTGCCAGAATAGTTAACTTTTCGATGAGAGAACTAGAACCATTTACAATTCCTGATTCATTATTACCTGCATTAATATTACCCCCATTTGCAAATAAATCAACTTTAAAATCTACTGAAAGTCTTGCATTATACCAATCAAATGGAGTTGCCTCGCCAGTGTTATCAGCTATAAATCTATGACCTGTTTTGTTTTGGGTTGTATTATTTCCTGGATTCTTAATCAGTACTTGTTCGAGATCAAAAACAACATCTTCATATCTTTCAAGATATTTTGGGTTTCTAAAAGACTTCATTTTAATAAATAGATTATATTATTTTTTCTTTCCAGATCCACTCATAATTTGTAGCACTCTATTATTGATTTCTTGCCGATTATTTGTTTTACGAGACGGAGGATTTTTAGCAGAAAGCATTTTTATTATTTTGTCGCCAGCCTTTTTAGTTGCAGTGGGAGTTGGTTTGGGAGGTGGAGCAAATGTTACCTTTTTCTTGGTTGGTTTCTTACTAAGAAAAGATTTTACCGAATCCATTATTCCTTCTCCGTAAATATGTTTTCTTGAAAACTTTCCTGTATCAGGATCATATTTTTTTTTAAACTCTGATTGTCGCATCATTTTATTTATATAATTATACAACATTGCTATCTTCAATATGACGAAGTAACAATGACATAAACCAATCAATACCATTCAAGTCAATAGGTTGACCGAGTGAATCATTTACTGTTATATGCATTTCAGAAATGGTATTAGAACTTACAGGACAGTACAGTGTTCTTTTTGGTTCAAAAGTGAATGGATACGATCTTGTCAAATTATCCGTTGGAATAACTGCTATTGTGTTTGTATTAACACCATTTACAACGGAGTCTTTTATAGCACTCACATTAATATTGAGAGAATCGATAGATTTTGTGATATTTGGAAGTTTGGTTCCATATTCAGTTTTGGTCACAAGTTTCTTTTCAAATCCAATGAGTTCTCCGAAATTTGTTCCTCTCAGATCGAGTTGAAAACTTCCATCAAGTGTAACTAATACTCGATAAGTGGAGAGAATGAAAGACAGATTTATTGAGTAATTTTTCACACCCTTTGCGTCTGTTGTGTGATGATTTTTTTGTTCCATGTACTGATGAATATAATCATTAATGTCAGAATAAGAATACATACCGTCTGTGAAGGTGATAGTTTGCCATGTAGATCCGTCATGGGTGTATTTAATTGTGTTGTTTTTGTAACTACTCCGGATGTTATACCAAGAGTAAGTCATCGATAACCTGTCCAAAGCGAGATAATGCTTGAATTGTGAGTCGAGCTTCACAGGAGGATTAAATTTAACCAAGAAATCGTGTGGTTTGTTTACTCCTATTTTTTCTCTTTTTACAGATGAAATATGAATAGCACTTTCATTCATTTATAGTATGTTTGGATAACTTTTCTGAGAAGTTTGTTAAGTTGGCCATTAGACACGATCCCGAGATCTCTGAGTCGATGTGCTATTTGAATAAATTCAGGCAGCACACCATTGTTTCCTGCGGCAAGAGATCCATTGAGTAACTCAAATCTATGAAGTAGTTCTTGGGGGGAGAAGAAGAGACCTTGGCCTGTAAATTCTTTTTCCATTTTCTTTAATTTATAAAGGTCAATTAAATTTTTTAAATATATACCTAATGTATTAAAAGTTTCTATTTGCTTTTTTGTTTCTGGATTAGGCCCCCTTTTTATTGCTGTAGATACAGCTTGATAATAATTGTTCTTATCATAAATAAATTTTGTTTTGTTTTTAAGAATATCATTAAGTCCTGCTAAATCACTTTCAACGTTAATAATTCTTTGATCAAGTTCTTCAATATTTTTATCAAAATAATAAGAAGGAAGTTCGTCAAAACCATTTTCTTTTATTATTTTTTGTGAATTTTCATTATTTAAGAAAATATCAAAATCTTCTTTTTTTATATTAATTGGTTTTTTTACAGCTTGAGTTGGAGTTGGAGTTGGTGAAGGAGCTCGAGCTTGATCGTCTTTATCATCTTCACTGTCTTTATCATCTTCACTGTCTTTTTCATTATCTTCTCCGTCTTCAATAGCTCCTACTCCTGGTAACTCTTGCATATCAGCCAATCTCTCAAACTGATTAAATCCGTCTGTAATGGCTTTCTGATTGGCTCTGATACCTTCTGTAAGTGCCAACTGATTTTGCAACATTTTTTGGTTTTGAGTAAATATATTTTGTGCTTTGGAGTCCTCTCCAGGATCTTCAAACTGAGAAATCAGAGGTTTGAATGTTTCAGTAAATCCTTCTCTCAAATTCTGTTTTTCCCAAATTGTTTCTTTTATTTTTTGTCTCACCTGTTTAATAAGATTATCGGCTTCAATCTTATTTTGTGAATATTTTTTCATTTCTTCAATATCCATTTATATATTTATTATATAAAATGGAGATACCAAATTATGATAGCAAGGACAACAGAGATAAAAAATTCAAGCAGTTGTTTCCCTTCATGCCATCGGATACATTTCGAATGCTGATTTGCGGAAATAGTGGAAGTGGCAAAACTAATTTGCTCTTTCACATGCTAATGAAACCATTGCTGTATTACGACGAGATTTATCTCTTTGCTCGAAATTTGGAGCAGGATAAATACAAGAGACTGATGCAAAAAATGAGAGAGATGTCACATAAACTCGGTTATGAAATCCTTTCTGTGAGTAATGATGAAATAATTCCTGTAACAGAAATGGGATACGAAGACAATCAAAAACTTGTGATATTTGACGATTATGTCTGTGATAAAAATCAGAGACAAATCGTTGATTATTTTATTCAAGGTCGACATAAGAATTGTTCGGTGATTTATTTGAGTCAATCATTTTACAAAACACCAAAAGATATTCGATTGAATTGTTCTCATTACTGCCTTTATGAATTTCCATCATCCAGAGAAGCAAACAGAATATCGTCTGAATTGGGAGTCGATAAAGATATATATAAAGAGGCGACACGAAAACCATTCTCATTTCTTTACGTTAACAAACCAAAGAAAACCGTATCAAAAAACTTTACTGCGATTATCTAAATAATAAATAAGATGGGAATATTTAACGAACACTCTTCTAATCACTTTCAATTTGCAAAAGGAGTTCAAGGAGCTCCAGGTGTTGGGTTTAACCTCACCGCGGATGGAAATTATGACATGGTTGGAAAAAAATTGACAAATGTTGGAGCACCAACATCAGATACCGATTCAGCTACCAAAAAATATGTTGATACCAATTCTGGAGGTGGAAAAACATCACTTTTGACAGTGGATTCAAATATTGATATGAAAAGTCAATTCTCAATCACAAAACTCAAAACGCCATCAAACAATGATGATGCTGCAAATAAAAAATATGTTGACGATTCCAAAGTCGATGGCAGTGTCTTTTTGAAATTGGATGGAACAAGACAAATGACTGGAAATTTGGATATGAATAACAAAAAAATTTTTAATCTTCCAAATCCAACTGGTAGCAAACAACCAATACCATTGGCTTACGGTGATCTTGCTTATCTTCACGTTAATGGATCAAATACAATGACTAATCATTTGAACATGAATAATAAAAAAATAATCAATCTTGTTACACCAACAAATAACTCAGATGCCGTTCCCAAAAAGTACGTTGATGATAGCCTTTCTAACCAAGATTTCAGTTCTTTCTTTAAAAAAGATGGAAGTAGGACCATGACTTCAGATCTGAATATCGGTGGACATAAAATAATTAATCTTGAAGATCCAACTTCAGATTCGGATGCAGCCAACAAAAAGTATGTTGACGGTAATTTACACCAAACTCATGTTCAACCAAGTCATTATAGGGATGAGTTTGCTTTTCTGATGTCAAGTCCAACTCAATGGACAGATGAAATAGATAATAGAACCAGTTTTATTCCAAAAAAGATAGCAGACCTTTCAACCAAAAAAGGAAACTTTCACGAATACAATACAAGAGTTCTTTATACGACTATATTAAAGAATTTTCAAGGTGGTTATAAGTACAAGATAGGACTTAATTTCTTTAGACTGGTTGGAGGTGCTGATTATACTCTTTGTCTTGAAATACTTAACATTGATTATCAACTATGGCATAAAACCCAGATAAGTGTTGATAACAACACGTCACAAGGATTGCAGCTTGGAAATGTTAGTGTAAAAAAACTTCAACATAGTTTCATCGATTCAAAAAGCCAAACACAATTTATGTATTACCATAGAGTCATAATTAATTTCAAGAAGTTGACAACTGGAAGCAGGTTCTTTATTCACATTTTGGTCAACATTCCAAATAATGGAAATGATCTGGCTGTGTATCCTCTTCAATATTCTGGTGTTTATATGATTGCTTATGGTATTATGAGCAAAGTTAGCAATATCGACCCGGATAAAGTTTATGACTATCATAAATCATTTGAAATTCTTGGATCGCAAGTAAAGTACAATGTTGATATTAACGCAAATAATAAAAGCATATTGAACCTTGCTCTCAATAGAAATCTGAATAGTAGTGCTGCAACAGTTGGAATGGTAAAAGAGTTAATTCCTTTTAGGAAAAACCATGTTTATAATCGATTCTTTGATCAAATTTATGATTTTACAGATGGAAATAATTACAAATTAAAAAGCGGTGTGTCTGGTATTGTAATTAGTGGCTTTAATGACTTTCATACTTTAAATGGTATTACCATCCCAGATAAAGACTTGAGTAATATCAAAAAGGAAGGATTAAATATTAATAATTACACCATTACTTTAAATCCCTCTACTAATTTCAGAAATTATACCTTGTGCCTGGTTTTTTATCATCAAAATGATATAGATTTTGCTTTGGTTAAGAAAAATAAACAAAATAACCAACATCTTATGAATTTAACTTATTCTAAAGCTGCTGGTTACCTAACTTTACTTACCTCTAGTAAAAGACAATTTTTTGGTTTACCAAGTGGTTTTAATGGAAAAAAAATTGTTTTATGGTTGGCGCATAGTGTTGATACAATTGTTACAAAAGTTAACTTGAGTAACTACAGCTCAACATTAACTCTAGATAACGCCAATTACGTACCCAGTCAAGATTTTGACTTTACAACTGAAGATGGAATTATGAATAAAATTATGTTTTCTACCAATTTTTACGACTTTGACTCTGAGGCATTTAAAAAGATAATGATTCAAGAAAAAATAAATGGTAGTTATATACTCTAAATAAATAAATGAAAGACTTGTTTGAATTTAATCATATTGATAACTCACTATCAGAATCAGAAATCAAAACTCTCAAAGACTTCTACAAACATTATCACAAGAAATTTTGGTGTTTCAAGAAATCTTTCAAGCGATACAAAATTCTTGATGAAACTCTCACTCTGTCTGGAGGAGGACTGGTTGTAGTGGGAACTATTGCTGGAGGAATAACACTCAATCCAATAATTCTGGGTGTTATCAATGGTCTTGGAGTCTTGGTGAGTTCGGTTTCAAAAATGAAGAATTACAAGAAAAAGATTGAAATGTCTCAAATAGCATTTACAACCTATGAGAAGGTATTGATAGAACTGAGATCGGCTTTGAGAGGTGATGAATTCAATAAACAAGAATTCGTAGATCGAATGAAACTGATTGATGAAATGATTATCGATCAATCACCTGTTGCAGATAGATTCTCAAAGAGATATAATAAAAAATATTTGTAAAAGATTATTACTATTTTATAAATAAATTCTTATTTTATTTTTTTTATTATTTATAAAATAAAATTGAATTATTTAAATTCGTATTTATATTTTTCAATCGTGGAGATGTATTTTCACCCAACCTTTTCAAATTACTTTACAACAAGAAATGGAGGAGTTTATAACATCAAGAATAAAAAAGATCTTGGAAAACCATCTCAGAATGGTTATCTCAGAATCTCAATTCGGCCAAAAGGTTCAAACTCAATAAGTCTCCTGAAACATGAATTTATCTGGGAAGCATTCAATAACGAGGAAACAAATAAATACTTCAAGATAATTCACATTGACGGAAACAAACTAAATAACAGGCCAGATAACCTGAAAAGAATTTTTAATGAATCATCTAATCCAGAAGGAGAATCCAGAAAAATAATAGCAACTAATCTGTCAACTGGAAAAGATAAAGTTTATCAATCGATTTATTCAACTTCTAAAACACTTCAGATTAATGCTGGATCTATTAAACTAATCGCAGATGGAAAGAGGAAAACAGCAACGTCGAAATTAAATGGGAATAAATACACTTTTAAATACTCCAATCCAAACGACTTGAATAATGTAAAAATAATCAAAGATAAAATAAAAAATAATATTGAAAAAGGTTTATTCAAAATATAATTTTTAAAAAGTTTTTTTATATTATTATAAAAAAATAATTTATTTATTTTAATTAGTAATAATATTTTTCATCTTCTATCTTTTGTTAGATGTTAGAATCAATAATATTGAAAAAGATTATTACTAAATATAATTTTTAAAATTATTTTTATATTATTATAAAAAAATAATTTATTTATTTTAATTAGTAATAATATTTTTCATCTTCTATCTTTTGTTAGAATCAATAATATTGAAAAAGATTATTACTAAATATAATTTATAAAAAGTATTTTTATATTATTATTATAAAAAAAGAATTTATTTTTTATTTAATTAGTAATAATATTTTTCATTTATATCTAATCTAGATATAAATGATAAACTCAATTATTGCTTATGTTAACTTCTATTTTCCTTCTCATAAAACAAAATTCTACGACGACAACTTTATCAAGGCCTGTTTGGTTTATCAGTACTTATATATAAAGTATTTCACTCAAAGATTGAGCTTTAATCAAATTCTTTACAAATTGTCTGACTTCAGACACAGTTGTAGATCAAACTCATCAATACTATCTAATCATCTTATTTTCAATCTCGCTTTTCGCGAATTCAGGAAACATTTCAATCTCAGTCGAGGTTGTGTTTATACTTTCAACTCACCTGTTAAGTCTGAAGTACTTAGTTATTTAACAGGAATAATTTACTGGATTTTTCACAAAGGTATTGAGTGATTTGTAACTTTGCCACCAATTCTCATAATTTTCCATAGTCTGATCTCCAATACTAAGTTCGATAAGACTGTGTTTGGGATTATTCATTTCTTCAAGGATTTTTTTTATAAGGAATATGATGTTAATAGTTCTTTTTCTTTTGAATTGTTTATTTAATTCTTCCATTACTTTATTATCTATTTCTAATAGTTTTGAATATAGATTATATTTCTCTTCCTCAGATAGATTCAATCTTTTTGAGACTTGATTAACTTTCTTTTCAAAATGGTACTTGCGCTGGTAAAAACTCTTCTTTCTAAAATAAAGCCTATCATATTCTTTGTTATCAAAATAACCAAGTACATGTTCATTTTGGCAACCACAGTTTGTACAAATTTTAAAACCCGAAACTAAATCAAAATCAGATTCTTTACAGTGCCAGCATTTTGTTTTTCGATCGGTTTCCTTTTTTTGAGGTTTGGTGTAACTATGGAGAATATTCATATATTTTTTTATTTCTTCCTCGGAGTAAGGCATTTTATTTATAGCTTAAATATTTAATTTTTGAAATAAAAGAACTGATATTTTTTCCCGTCTTTCTTTGATTTGCTAAATTTTCTTATTTTTTGGCAAATCTTAGAAATATTAGATAAATCAATTTGATAGAATTCACCCGCTTCTGTGATACTATCAAAAATTTTTTTTTCTTTAGTTTCTAAGTTTAAAGAAATCACTTTTTTACAGTTTGATTTTCTAATATTTTCTTTTTTTGATAAAAGTTGGAGGTTGGAGATAGAATTATTTTTTTTGTCTCCGTCTACATGATCTGTCTCCATTCCTTTTGGAATAGCGCCTTTGAAACACTCAAAAACAAAACGATGAACGGAATAATGTCTTTTTTTATTGTTTTCGTAAAAATTAAATTCTAAATATCCATATCTTGTTGTAAGTAATTTCAAAATTTTTTTTTCTCTTCGTTTCAAGCTCAAAATCTGCCCACTTTTGCTAGCTAAATAATATTTAGTAAAAGGATGCCAAAAAAATTTAATATCTTGAAATTCAATATATTCTCGATTGGTCATGATTTATAATTTAACAATTATAAATCTTTAAATTTTTTTATCTAATTGCTTTTGTATTCACTTTATCCTTTGAGATCTCTCTTTTATCGTCTTGACTACTCAAAGCTAACTTATTAACTTCCTTACTATAAATAACATGTTTATCACTTTTTATAATATTCATCTTCCGCATCTGTTTTTTATTTGAAAACAAACAATCAACGTAATCCTCAAACTCAACCTGTTTTTTAACAACTGCCTTCTTAATTCCTTTACACTTGTGTGTAGTACTAGATTCTTCAACTTTGAAACTGTAAAGTTTAGGTTTAAGACCTACAAAATGAGTTATCTGCCGACCAGCAACTTCATCTTTAAACTTTCCAATCACTTTTTTATTTACACCCGTCAGTATCCCAGACTTGTGATCTGGTGAGTATTCTGAAGTATCAAACCTGGTTTTAATATCGTCTTTTATATCATCGTAAAAATCCTCAGTGTTTAACTCGTACATAAGTGAGTCAGTATCTGTAAATAACAACTTAGCTTTTTTGTAAGAATATTTATTTCTTATGTAGTTATAATGAAAATCGAACATCAACAGCTTTGACAAATCCAATATCGCCTCGCCAACATAAACAGGTTTGTTAAAATAAACCTCCGTCTTCTTTAAATGTATCGCGACTAACTTTCGGTCAAATATTGTCACTCTTTCAAAGTTTGGCTGACTCGTTAATTTAACAGCTTTTGCGCGATTATCAACCAGAAATACATTCTGTCGTTTTCGAATGTTTTCTATCGTCTTCCCAAACACAGAATTATTCATCAACTTAAAAAAGTCTTTCTCAAAACTGTTTGCCGCTGTTTTCCTGAGTTCAGTATTCTTTCTGATATAGGCCTCCATCCAAGGTTGTTGAATGAAAGTAATTCCTCGATGAACAGCTTTAATTTTCAAACCCATTTCAAGACATTGTCTCAAATTACGATAATGAATAACATATTTGTTACGAGGTTTGAAATGTGAAATAAGTTTCTCAACTCCTCCCACTTTAATCTTCTCTGGAGCCAAAGGATAATCATTGTGTGACTTCCACAATTCCTTTGGATACTCCAAATCAACCTCGAATATAAAACCTCTCTTTCCCATATTATTCATGCTGCTATTTGTTTTCTCAAGAATTTCCAACACTTTTTCTTTTGTGAGATTTGTCATCCATCGGAACCCTCCCACAGGAAGAGATTGAGACATCGCCCAACCATAAAGATTGTTTGCATCCAAATATTGTATGTATTTAGAAGGTTTGTTTGGATCAAAGTTTTTCATGTATTTGTTATTGGCTTCTGAATATCGTTTTGCTATATGCGTCATTCCACCTCTGATTCCTCTCTCAAACATCATCAACATATCATAATCACACAGTAATTCAAGTTGTTGGCCAGTTTCTTTCAAACATGCATCCCAAGCCAATCCAGGAGATGTGTAATAATGCGCCGGATCCAGTTTGTAATGCTTCAGGCATGTCTTTCGAAAGTTTTCAAAAACATCCGCCAGAAGCAATACATCAGACTTGAGATAAAGATCATGATAATCTCTGATTGATTGGCATTTGAACGTATTCCAAACATTTTGAGCGTGTTGGTAATCTTCATCTGAAATGTCTTCATCATTCAATCTTGAATAGAATTTCTCTTTGGTTGGAAGTTGTGTTTCACTCAGTTTTTCAAGAGATGAAACGTAGTCATAGGGATAAACTCCCTTTCGAGTAAGAAGTTCAATATTATCTTTCATTATCTCTTTTGTATTTTGAAAATCATCCAGTTGCAGATTTCCAACAAGATTCGCAAGACTCGTCTGAAGAAACTTGAACGAATCGATGAATCTTATCTCAAAATTCAAAGTCACCATTTCTCCAGTTCTCTTGGATCTGTATTCGTCGACTTTGATCTTCTTTGAAAACGAAATATACTTCTCCTCAGTCGATGGAATACAATTCAACTCGCCCTTCAAACCAGAAAGTTTTTTTATAAACAAATGCGCGTCATATCCTTGAAGATTGTGAAATATGACAGGCAGTATCAATGGTTTTTTACATTGAAGATTGCAGCTGTTATGCGCAGCTCCTCGATATTGACCGGTAAAATGACAATGATCACGAACTCTATCTCCATCTAAATTACCTAAACAAATATGACAAATCCTGGCTTCTTTAAAAGATTTCTGTTCTTCCTCAGTTAATCTGAGAGGTTTTGGATGTCGATAAAAATCGTCAAAGAGTTTTTGAGTTACCATTGCAAGTTTTGAAACAAATATTTCAGCAACATTATCACTTTCTTTCTGTTTTGTAAAACAGATTGGTTTAAAAATATTTGGGACTATTCCCTTGATATAAAAACAAAACCCCGACGGTTCGTGCTTCTGGTAATCTTGAGTATAAGATTCATTTGGATTGGGATTACATGTTTCTATGGATTTGGTAAAACATTCAAAATCGGCGTAAACTACAAAAGGTATTGGAAGCTTTTTAAAATAATTTTTGAATTCTAACTTCGAATTTTTCGGAGGCATTTTTACAACAACTGATTCATTAGACGAACAATATTCAATATGTTTTTGGAATAACTCCTCCTTTGAAAAATGAGAAAAGCATCTTTTGCAAATGTGTATTCGACCATTCGTTCTCGATGTTATTTGAGATCGAAATAATCTTGAAAAACTTTTGATAAGAGAATAATGATACTTGCCATCTTTCTCAAAGAGAAACAAATCGATTGTTTTCTGAGGATCTCTCTGTGCCATTCGGAGAGGGTAAAACTTATTTCTCTCATTGACTGAAAACACGTTTATCCCTGAGAGATCTGGATTGAGTTTTTCGAATTTTGAAATGTCTTTTAATTTGACAGGAAAAACAATTCCTTTTGTATTCAAACTATTTTCTTTTTGCTTCAAATCTGTCAATCGGAAATCATTTTTGTCTCTTGGATTAAGGTATCTCAATACGCACCATAAAAAACATTTCTCATCTTTGTTTCGAATGCTTACTATCGCCTTCTTTCGCATTATCCAATCTGGAAGTGGAATATAAGATGATCCTCTCATTGGGTTGTAATCGACTGTGTGAATCTCGAGATGAATTATTTCCCTGAAATACCAACCACTTCCATTCTTCTGATAAACTTCAATCTTTTCAATTATGGAGCGAATAACCCTGATCAGTATTTCTTTTACATCGGATGATTCAAGATTGATATGTGTTTCAGAATTAAAATAAGCTTTATCTTGAATAGAAAGACTTGACTTTCCATCGCTTGACTTCCCCATTTGCTCCATCATGCAAACAAGAACAAATCTGACTTTGATATTTCGGTGATTCCTGAGAAACTCTTTGAGATAAGCAGCCTTGGATTTGAAAAACTCAAATGGCGTAATATCAGTTTGCCCCTTTACAATGTATTTATTAGCAAATCCTTCCAAAGATGATTTCTCTTTCTCTATTCCCTGTTCGTATTCTTTCAAAGCTCTCTCAAGTGCTTTGCGCAGATAAGATGGAGTATCTGGAGGAATTGTTTTATTCTTGATACACTCCTGATAATATTCTTCATACGACTTGGGTTTGGCTTTCGGTTTGGTTTTAGATTTGGGTTTGAATTTATCTCTTACTTTTTGTAGTTTATTTATATCATCAATCAACTTTTGTTTATAATCAGCTTTGATTTCTTTTTTTATATTTTTTTTTATTTTTTTTAGCTCTGAAATAGAAAGATTAGTTAGATCAGTAGCCATCTTTATTTATTAGTTTTTTTATTTTTAAACTTCATTTCTATTTTTCTGTTTCACAGTCTTATATCAAAAATGATATAAGACCTAAAACTCAATTGGGTCACAATAATCCCACAACTTATCTGCAACAGAAATAAATCTTTTTTTAATATCTTTTGAAATTTGTGTCGCCTCAGTTTTCTTTTTATATTCTTCTCCTTCAATACAAACCACTATCGGGTTAAGATCTTCCGCTTCATACAAAAAATCCACTATTCCAAGAAACTTTTGATTAAAATTTTCACCTCCTATTCTTAAATGAGGGTTTTTATCATATTTTGAAAGCAATTCTTCAACTTTATCAAGTATTGAATTAAATTCTTTTTCATTATCTCTCGCTGGAGAAGATCTTATTGTTGGCCACAAACTTCTTGAAGGTGAAGGAGAATAAAATAATTTTAGTTTTTCGTTAATTTGCTTGGTAATATCTTCACTTGTTGGTGCCGACTTGAATCCCATTTTATTAATATTTCAAACCTTTAAATTTTTATTTTTCTGCCTCAAAACTCTACTTCCCCGACCAGAGCAGATTAATACTCCAAAAATTAGCCGATTCAGGATTTTCATAAGTCAACTCACCCTTCTTATTCTTTATCTTCATCGCCCGAGAAAGATATTTTTCTTTTCGCTCGTTATCTTTGTGAATTAAATAGTCCGGATGTTGCGACGAGCCAAAATGTAAATTCTTGCCACCTGGCAGCTTCACCACGTACTTATTATTTTTCCGCTTTGAATAATCAAGAGATTCGGCGCCGAGTTTTTTAGCCTTTTTGCTCAGTTTCTGAAAATCTTTTCCTTTCACAACATATTTATCATCATCGGATGATGATTCCTCTTCCTCAGGAACATAATCAGGATCTTTATCATGTTTATAACCATCTTCAACAATGAAATCTTGGTCCTCGGGGTTTTGATATTCCATTTTAGTATTTGTTTAGATTATTTTGAAGGGAAATCCCCCTCAACTTCTAATTTTCAAAAATGAGACAAGTCTAGTCATGTTTGGTAAACAGAATATGAGTCATAGCTATTGTTTGGTGTCATGAGACAGTCATACGTTTTTTTCATCCAATCAAAAGTTACAGATTTTCTCTTCAGATTTTTATAATTTTTACAATAAAAAACATTTCATTTGTGAAATTTTTTTGTGAAATTTTTTTGTGAAGTTTGTTATAATAAAATATTATTTTTTTCATCAAGACATACTTCATCAATCGCTTCTTTTTGTCGCTGATAATCTTCTCCAGCTTCACACAATATTTCCAAATAAAAATCTTCTATTCTTTCATCTTTTGCAAGAGCAAGTAATGAGCCTGTTAAACATCTCTTATACGTATCCAATCCGCTACACATTCTATCATAGACTCCTCTAACAAAACTTTTTCCAAATTCAACATAATAAGGAATCTCAGCCATTTCATTCATAAAAGCATCCAAAATTTTATAGTTATATTCTACCCGTTTTGCAATTTCCATCTTTCGTGGATCTCCTGATTTACTTATGAGATTTAATGCTTCTGTCATTTCAGATCTTCTGTTTTTCTCTTTCCATCCAGTCTCTATTATCATACCATTATCTTTAGCATGTTCTTTTAGAAATTTATAAAATTCCTCCATTTTATTTATTGATTATATATAAAAAATCTAATAAGAAGTCAAATTTTTCAAAACTTTCAACAATGTATCCTCGACCCACCCCACCCCCTTCATCCAAATCCGATAAACATTCCTACAATATATTTATTTCAAAATTATTTTTATAATTAAACTTTTCTAATATAAAAATAATTTTTTGTAATAATCTTTATCACATTCGCGATTGAATTCTTCTTCTAGAGTAGTTAATAGACGATGCTTTACCATAAAATTTCAACTCTGATTATTTTCTGTCATTTCCGCGAGCCCGCAGGGCGAGCCATTATTGTTGTCATTTTTACCAAATTTACAAAAGTTACAAAATTAATCAGATTTTTTTAGATTTTTTTGAGTTAGAATATTTGGAAAAAAATGGAAAAAAACTCTGATTATTTTCTGTCATTTTTGTACTAAATGGTTTGATGACAGAGTTAATCAGGAAATGACAGAAAATAATCAGAGGTGAAATTGAATGGTAAAGCATCGTCTATTAACTACTGTTAACGCTTTACCACTTTTATTTACTCGCGAAAAATGAACTTAACCCTGTTCAAACCGGGTTTTGTTTTGCTTCCTGCGACCTTGAGGCCCTCCGGAGGCAACTATGGCAAACAGAATCAGGATGTTTTGGATACTCTTACTAGAAAATAGAAGCCAAAATAACATTTTTCTTTTGCAGTACATAATTAACCTCTCATTCAATGGTTTGGCATAATACGCGCGAACATTTTGCTCATTGTTAACGTCATTCTCCCAGACGGAATCAGGATGTTTCTGAATACTCTTACCAAAAAATAGAAACCAATTGCCAAATGGCAATTTTTTTTGTAGTGGAATAATAAACCTCTTATTCGATGGTTTAGCATATAATACGAGCGGACATTTTGCTCATTGCTCGTATTTTTCCTCGCCCCTGCGGGGCTCGGAAAAATACTACGCAACTCGCAAAATATCCGCACGTATTATATGCTAAACCATCGAATAAGGTGTATGTAAATGACAAAATCACAACTTCTTGTCCAACATGCCTTATAAGCACAATATCAAATGTTACAAAATGTTCAAATAACAAATAATTATGAACTTTGAAAAACTACTAGAGCACAAAATGTTTGTCTACCCATGCCTTCTTTTGTATCTTCTGTGTTATTTATACCTTCTTTTAATGTTTTGAGCTGTTATTTTTATGATTCACTCAATTTGGTGGTGGTTCCCACTGCTCTAATTTTGATAAATTTTGTGACACAGCTCCTTTAACTTTCTTTACGTTTGCCACAAACACTACTCCACAGCCCAACCTTTGGTGGCTTTTAACAGAATCATATTGCGTATTTCAAACTCTACGGAGGAAATTGTTTAAAAGAAAATGCAATCCAAATACTGAAGAGCGACATAAAATCAATAACCTTGTGAATAACCAAAATATAATAAAGAGAAACTGGGCTGCCTTCAATTTTCCCTTTTTTATTTTTCTCAAAACCGTTGATCTTTGGTTTTTTAATGCATGATCAGTGAACGTATCTGCTGGCAAAACCCTTGATGGTTGGTTTGCAAGTTGAGGGAACATTCTTTGGATTTCATCTAAGAAACACATGAGGAGTACCCATTCTCCCTCTTGTCAATATGATGCTTGCATAGAACTTCAGAGTAATACAGGATAAAAAAAAGTAGTAGTTCTACTAGTTGAACTCCACTGCTCGTAAAGGGGCTGTGTCACAATACTTAGTATTGTCTGGATCATTTTGTTAATAATGTCAGTTTTGTTACTTTTAGGGGACCATCGCTGTAAAGAGGAAAACAAGTACTGTAAGTGCGCGAGCAAACTGATGAGTTTAAATTGACAAAAAAATAATGTTGTGTGTTCGACAACAAAGAACTTAAAAAGTGCAAATACTGGTCATTTATGAAAGCATCTTTTAACCACGAACCATGAATTTCACAGTCGCCGACATTTCTTTCTAGGTTTTTGGATTTTTGGCAATTTACCGTAGATTCACGTGAGAATAATACAGAAAATAACTAAACAGATTCATGTTTTTTTCTCGTTCAACATTCTACATTTGGCGTATACATTCGTCATGTGTCGTATAAACTTGCCAGTTTGCTCGTGCATTCAGTAATCTTTTTCCACAATAAAGCAGTGGTCCCCAAAAAGAAATGAAAGCCACAATGTCAATTATCAAAGCACAATTGTCATCCGTTTCAATCTCCTCTAAGTCTATCTGATCCATCCGTTCCTCATTTTGTATTTGCTTAGTCACTTAAACCTTCACTTCATGTTTTGAGCAGATAGTTTTTGTTTCACTAAGATTGGTGGTGGTTCTCACTGCTGAGATTTGGATAAATTTCGTGTCACAGCTCCTTTAGGTTGCTAAGTACTACATGTAGTTATTGATCAGTGGTTTTAAAACAACCTTAGATTTGATACCAGGGCAGCTTACCTCGTCTTCATGCTATCTGCATTCTCCATCAAAATCTTATGTCTTGAACAGCCTTAGTACAATCAAACACTCCAACGTTCAAATTAAACTTGCACGACGAGGTTTCTGCTCAACCGTGTCTTCAACTCAAAGTGAAGCGATCGATCACTGAAGGCTGATAGATCAACAATAATACACAACAACCCTCATACGTCTTGTGGTGCTATCGGGAAGCAAAACTAACAGACTCCAAGCTCCAAAAGCCTCAAGAAGCTGTCGACACATATTTGCAGCGACCCTTACAATCATTTTCAAAATGGACGCCAAATAGAACGTCTCTGTAGGGAACGGTGTTGAGCCCACCCCACACAGTTTAAAAAAAATGTCAACATTGTCATGTGATACTATTGCATCCGAAAATTGAAAGGACACGCATGTATGACCATTAGGACGAAAAAAGGTGGTTTTTGAGGAAGAATACAAACTGAACAAGACAATCCCTGCTTGTGGTGTTTCTTTTATTCTTTTACTTCGCTTACACAAGAACCTGGCCGTTACATCTCCAATGAGCATGAGCGAAAGAAGAGTCCGCTGATCAGCACTTCTCTCCTTACTAGGACTCATTCTTTCTCATAGTACTGATTGAGATAAAGAAAAAAAAGAATACGTCACCGGAAATGTGACGGAAACGTGACCGTTCGCCTTCCGAGGCGGAGACATGTCGCGTCCATGGAAAACTTACATAGCCTGTTCCAGGCGTTCGGATAGTGGACAGTGTCGCGAAGGAAGAGAGCGAGAAAAAAATAATAAGGTGGAAAAGAGGGAGAGGGAGAGAGAAAGGAACGCCTGTGAGATTTGTTTTCAAAAGGTCATTCCGCCCACTTTGTCGACTAGTAATCCGAATGCAGTTTCTGGTGTTGAAAGTTGTCAATCAAGCAACGGGCGACAAAACACATTGTTTACTGAAAAAGTATGCCTGTATTCATCTTTTATATTTGTTTTCTGCAAACCGCATAAATCCCTCACTCCAAAAATGAAAAAAAAAAAAAAAAAAAAAAAAAAAAAACTGGCAAGCATTACTCGTTCCACTTTCTCTGCCGTTGATTTTCACTCAAGAGATCGAATACTAGCTGCTGTCGGTTTTCGTTGTTTTGAAATGGACGAAATGCTGTTTGAAATTGTTTGTCAGTAAAAGCCTCAACGCGTAGCTTTGGAAGACGTGTTAAAAGAATAGAGCTCTCAAAAGTCAGGGGCACCCAACGACAATTTTTGGAAAATATCTGTTCGAAAGACGATTTGAGATGTAGCATTTTCGAAGCATTTGTTGTAAAATTTCTTGCTTGCCTGCCTCTCCTAGGATTTTCGAACATCTAAAAAATGGTATTATTGCCCATTTTAAACAGATTTTTACCCTTTAAAGGTCACCTAGAATTTTCGGGAACCTTTTTTCTGGATGAAATTTTCGAAAAGGTAGAAGTTCAGCTAGGAAATCCGAACAGATGAAAAATTTTTAGGGATAAAAATATGCCTATATCTACCGTTTAAATACTAAATTACGTTTAACAATACTATGTTTAAGTGGTTTTGAAGTATATTGTCGTTGGGTGCCCCTGAAAAGTACGTCCCGAGACTAGCGCATTTGTTCCTTTTCACAAAATCGGCTTTCCAAATATTCAGGTTAATGTTTTTACTGCCAGCCTTCAGGAATTTCAGGACTAAAGAAGCTAGCTGAAGCTGCATTTTCTTCTCTTCTATATACATTCAATGCCAATTCGTCCACGCTTTCCTACTAGTGTTGCAGCGACTACAACTCTGCTAAACTGTTGTACTTGAGTAGGCGCTAAGGCGGAACGTCTCTAGCGGCGAGGAACAATTATAAGGTTCATGCGCGTATTTAATATTCCTGAAGAGAACTGAAAGGAAAGAGCTCGTTTAAGAGCCAATAAATGGTAAAATTCCAAACCCTACTTTACGACGAGATCCTGGCACAGAACTATTTCTCCTGTTCCTCAGGGATGATATTCCACATTAACCGTGTTGCTTATTTGGAATCACTTCGCCAGGCTTTCAAGATAACCTGATTTGTAGTCTGATTGCTAGCGCATCACATTTCCAATCAACGTAGTGATGAACCTCCTAGTACTGACAAGAGCAGTCAAAATAGACCAATCATAGGATATACCAGAGTCTGGTATACCGGAAGGAGCTTTTGTTAAAAAGTCTTACAGGCGTTCCCTCGCTCTCACCCCTACCCCACCCCCTCGTTGTTTTTATTTTCTTAAAGAGGCGCCTGTGTTCCCATCTCTCAAGATGCCTGGTTTGGACTTTGCGTTCAAACATTTCCGTCCAGTCAGTAACCTCTCTTATATTCTAAATTGTCAGAGAGGGCGGGGATGAGCAGTTTATGGAGCATCTGACTGAAAACAATTTACATTCTCAGCTTCAGTCGGCGTATAAACAGCAACACAGCACGGAGACGGCCTTACTTAAAGTTAAGAATGATATTTTGATGTCTGTGAAGGAGCCGACGTATCACCTTGTTCATATTATTAGATTTAAGTGCAGCTTTTGACACGATAAATCATGATAAGCTGACAAAGCGCTTTCCTGGTTTAAATCGTACCTATCTGACCGGTTCCAGCGTGTCTCTGTAAATGGTAGTCTCACCGATCAGTTTCCTTTAAAACAAGGTGTTTCTCAAGGATCGTGTTTGGGCCCCTTGCTTTTCACTGTCTACACGCGCAAACCGTTTCAGATCGTTGAACGGCACCTCCCAAAAGTTCACTGCTATGCGGACAATACACAGTTGTATGTATCATTCAGCCCCAATCGATCTGCGGTTGCTGATTTTGCCATCAAGTCCTTGACTGACTGTATCAGTGATATTAGAAGTTGGATGATTTCAGATAATCTTATGTTAAACGATGATAAAACAAAATTTTTAATTATAGGTACTAGGCAGCAGCCGACAAAGGTTAACATCAATTGCATCAGGGTTGGGTCGACTGATGTTTGTCCTGTAGCTAAAAACCTAGGTTCATGGTTTGATGAGCAGCTCACTATGTCAACAGCAAGTTATGTGGTGTTGCCTTTTATCATTTGCATAATATCAAGCGCATTCGCAAGTATTTGTCTTGAGAATCAACGGAAATGCTTGTCCATGCATTCATTACATCTCGTGTTGATTGTTGCAACAGTCTTTTGCATGGGCTTCTCAACTACCAGCTTAACAAATTGTACAGAGTTTTGAACGCCTCAGCCAGGTTAGTTTGTAACGCGCTTAGGTTTTGCTACATCTCACCCCTTCTTCGTGGTCTGCATTGGCTGCCTGTTAAGGCCCGGATACAATTTAAGATACTGCTTATTACGTTTAAAGCAATTTACGGCCTTGCTCTTAAACATCTATGCGATTTACTAACATTTAAATCGTCTTTATATAACCTTAGATCTTTAGGTAGTATTTTACTTTCTATGCCAGCTGTTCGATCGAAGACTACCTTAGGTGATAGCGCTTTTATGGTAGCAGCGCCAAAGCTCTGGAACTTTCTTCCAAAAGAACTTCGTGCGATTACTAATGTGAACAGTTTTAAGGCGCATATTAAGACTTATCTTTTTAGAACTGTATATTGGTGATCAATTTTATATTCAGCTCTTACTTGCATGCATATTATATTCTTTTTATTGTAATTTTTTTAAATGCATTATCTTTCGTTTGTTTCTCGTAAAGTAATGCAGTTGTAATGCGCAGCTGATCATTCTCATGTTAAGTTGCGCACAATAAGTTCATAAGTTATTATTATTTATTATAGTCATTATTATTATTAGGCTAACAGGGTATGGAAAACTAGATCACCATGTTTCCGCAGGGCGGAAACGTGACGGATATAAGCAACTCTATGTTTCCGTCGAGTTTACAAAATATGGAACAAAATTTATGTACAAGAGAGGTATTAAGTTTTTAGATAAGCATAACATTATAAGCGAAAATCTTAGGAGCAATTTTTTTTTTTACAGAATATAAAAACCCCCGCAGGGGTGTTTTATTTGAAATCAACTCAACCGTATTTACAAACTGATCTCCGGAAAAAATAATTAAAAAAATCAGTAAGGTTCAAGAGACAACTCAACCGTGTTTACAAACGGATAATTGTTCAAAAAAACAATTCATTAAAGTCCAAGTTCACATGCAAATATCAAGAAAAACAAAATATAATTATTCAAAAAGTTCAAATTAAAATTGTGCAAAATTTGCATAAGGCAATTCATTAAAGTTCAAGTTCATGCATAAATAAGCAGAGCAAAGTTCAAAGGAAAATTGCAACCATGCAAAATCAAGAAGATTCAGAATACTTTTTGTTACGTCCTCTGTCTTTCGAGAAATCAAAATCGCTATCATAAAAAGCAGTGTCACTGTCTCGCACAGGAGACAAATAGCAGTTTTTCCGGTCTCGCACAGGAGACAAATAGCGTTTATTCCTAGAATGATCCACGTACTTTCCAGGAAAAGTGTCCACGCGGGGACGTGTACGCGCGCGACGCTCGCATGAAAAGTCACGATCAGAGCAAGAGCAAGAATGATTCCGTTGGCGAGAAACTCCACTTGCATGTTTTCGTCTCCGGCGTCGTTCTTTACCAGAAGGCGGAGTAGACTCAGCAGCGCTCGAGGCAGAGTGAAAATCGGTCGGCGGCGTTTCCTTAACCGGTGTTTCCTTCACAGGCGCTTCTTTAACAGGCTCTGTAGCTTTAGGTTCCGCAAGATTCGAACTGAAAATTAAAAAAGGACAACAGGCGGCCACGTGGGAGCTTGCCAAGCAAACGTCGCAAAGCGGAGTTTGTTCGCAAGCCTCGGCAGAATGCCCAGGTTGTTCACAATTGAAACAGCGTATTCCACGACATTTAGCAGCCCAATGACCTTGACCACCGCACTTCCTGCAGGTAACCGGTTGCGAAGACCAAAGGCCACCTCACCCGCAATATTAATACACGAAGGAATATGCTGTACAATTTGCATCCTTGCAGTTCGCACACCGTTCAAAAGTCCAGAAGGATGTCGGTCGCGGCGAAAAGAAGAACTCTCCCGTAATGTGAGAGCATTCCGATAACCGCCGAGTCCGGCATCTCGAAGGGAATTTCATAAAGTTTAACCACCACTGTAGAATGCTCCGAGTCGGCGACGAATACCTGGCAACCAGCCACACTAATAGAAGGAACAGCTAAAGCCGAAGCTTTAGCGTCCTCGACGATAAAAGCAACAGTCCATGTGTTGTTCGACAAGTTCCGCTGTATGGAGACAATCTTTTCCACTCGAATTCCAGCGTTGTCAAAGCCGGTCGCAATATCAGAACTCATGCAAGGTTTGCCTACACACAACGTGACAGACAAACTCTTGCGTAACAAGGCATGGGAATCTCGCACCTCCAAGGGACGCGCTTTTGTAAAAACAAAACCATTCTTCTGCAGCGATGTCAGCATTTGTGGTACAGGAGGAGGAGGAGGAGGAGGAGGAGGTGTACTTGAATGGTTTTAGTTTTTGCTCAGATTTTGTTAATTCAGACAAGCCCTATGCCCGGGGGGGACTCCCATATGAAACAGACGGGGATGCTCGTGCGTCTCGCATAGGGGTGTAAATTTTGGATTTTGGTCTCGCTTAGGGTGTTCCGGGCAAAGCGCCAATATTTTATGCCGCCAAGGTCTCGTTTAGGGTTCCGCGAAGAAACACAGAATTACGCGAAGAGAAACAGAAGTCAAATTTTAACTTGTTTTGTTTACCGTATTCGATGATCATGTCTTTATATCATTAAAACTCATTGCATGTCGTATTTATGTGTTTTTAAGCGGTCTCTTTTAGGGGTCAAAATTTGCTTGAGCCACGCCCAGATTGGTCTCCTTTAGGGGTCACAAAAAGCTTGAGCCACCCCCAGATGGTCTCCTTTAGGGGTTAAATCCAAAATTTCCGACAAGCATCCCCGTCTGTTTCATATGGGAGTCCCCCCCGGGGCCCTATGGTTGAACGGGAACGTCTGTAGAAAGCACAATTGCAAGTGTAATAACTAGGACCCAAGCGTAATAAAGTTCCCACAGATAATAACATTTTAAACCAAGCGTTAGTGCCCAGAGCCAGGTTGCATAAAACCTTCTTAAGATAAGAGAGCTCTTAACTTTTGTTCTGGAACAATAACCTATTGTTTTGAAATAATAGTTACGAGTTCCCTTAATCTTAAGATGCTCAGTTTGCAACCCGATCCAGGAGTAATAACAACCTCATCTGTTATAAACGTTGGTCCCATCTGAAGTAATCCAATACATGAAAAATGAGACATGCATGTCCATTACAGTCTCGATTAGCTCACATGGCTGACGTGATAGGTCACTTGACCAAGCTAATTGAACGAGGAAATGACCGACGACTCTTCCGATAGCTCTCCGTTTTGTTTTGACAATTACTGGACGACGTTGAAAATTAGCAGGCGTTGACACTTTGTATCACAGCTATTATTGGTCAAAATTTATTGTTACCATACAACTCATGAGTATAAAGCTAATTTCTGAAAAATATAGGACCTTTCTTGCGCTTTTGATTAAGACTTATTACAGTTAATACAAGTTACTACACTGCCTTCTACAAACATCCAAATCTACTTTTGTTTTTAAGCTAAGAGAGGATAGTTTTTTTTGCGATTCTTCAAAGCCGTTTTAAAATTATGTAGTTTAAGTTATTAATCCTCCTGTCTGATGGATATACTTCAGGGGCACCCAACGGCAATTTTCGGAAAATATCTGTTCGGAAGACGATTTTAGATCTAGAATTTTCGGAACAGTTGTTGTAAGATTTCTTGCTTGCCTGCCCCTCCTAGGATTTTCGAACGTCTAAAAAATGTTATAATTATCAATTTTTAACGGATTTTTACCCCAAAAAAGGCCACCTAGAATTTTCGGAAGCCTTTTTCTGGCTAAAATTTTCGAAAAGGTAAATTTTGATCCCTATAATTTTCGGATCACTAGATTTTCAGCTAGGAAATCCGAACAGATGAAAAGTTTTTAGGGGATAAAAATATGCCTATATCTACCATTTAAATACTAAAATACGTTCAACAATGCTAAGTTAAGTGGTTTTGAACTACATCCTCGTTGGGTGCTCCTGATACTTGGGGGCGAACTCCGCCTCCCCTTCACCTCTCCCCCCTAGATTGGCCACTCGAAAAGTAAAGCGCTTCAGAAACTTCTCAGTAACTGTACATATATGAATAGAGTATTTGGGACCTGAATATTAACAATTGAAAAAAGCAAAACTGACACAAGATTTTCCGATATTTTTAAAAAGAACCATGCCATGAAATATGTCTTTCTTTAACCGCATATCAGTTGAACTGCTTTTACCGTGCTATATGCTTGCAGAATGTTTCTTTGAACGATTGCATTTTCTAATCACACTCACATCATCTCTCTATTACTTATTTTTGCAGATACCTGCAGAACAACAGAATTGTAGATCTTCCACCTGGGATATTTTCAAATCTCAATCGGTTACGTTATTTGTAAGTTTCAATTTTTGTTTATTTTTGTTGCTAACTATCAAAACTAAAACACTTCGCAACCATCATGAGAGAATCATTATCTCTTGCAAGCATATATAAAAAATTCCAAAGCTTAGAGAAAAAGCAAATTTTAAAATTCGAATTAGAAAATAATGAGGTACGGCTACTTAATTAACTTTAATTTGTTGTTACGTAGTCAGGAGAGGATAGTAAATGGCCTGGAGTTCCAGTCCCTTTTTCCTATTCATAAAGGATTTTCTTTGTTCAATAGATATGTCCTCCATGATGCGATGTTTGATGCTGTGCTTCAGCAATTAATACAGTGATAATGTCTGAGTTGATGTTATGACCCTTTGGCCGTCAGTGTTCAACATTGCACTTCCCAGGACTGGTGTTCTTTCACCCGGGCACAAAGACATCCCGCGGTCTCGCCAATGTTTTAGGGCATTTTTTGGCCATTTACAATCCTCTCTTTAGACTACGCATTCAAGTTAGGCCTAGAAGTAGGAAATTATGAGCCTCATCATTCTGTCTAACACGGGTAGCCGTAGCATGAGCGTTTTTTAAGTTATTGCATGACTGGCTTTTCAAGTCGCAGGAAGCCAAAAAAATGATCGGTCTCGAATAGGGTTAAAGATTTTCTGTTGTTAATCACTATTATGAAGTTGAGTGAAATTTTGACGAACTTTGTTTGTAAGATGCGTCACAACCTTTTCTCTGAAGCCTTCACTCTTTCTACCTTCTTTTTTTTGTTTCTTCGTTAACGCTTTACCACTTTTATTTACTCGCGAAAAATGAACTTAACCCTGTTCAAACCGGGTTTTGTTTTGCTTCCTGCGACCTTGAGGCCCTCCGGAGGCTCTCCTCTATAATTTCACAACCGCTTGATGCTACGGCCACCAAAATTTCACAAAAAGGGTAGGGCTTAGTTGAATTACTCGTCTAAAATACATTAAAGCCACTTATTTGTGCGGGTCCCTCTCCGACAACGAAATTGAACGGCTACCACCTGACATATTTTGAAGACTCTATAACCTTGAGTATTTGTAAGTTCAATTTTTTATTCCTTTCTTGTTAAGGAACATGACTTATATTTACACACTACGTGAGTACTACGAGTTACATATTCTCATTTAGCAAAGGATGTAAACGGGTTGCGAGCTTAAGCAACGAGAACGCTGCCATCCTGGCCATCATGAAAAACAACCGGAAGTTTGTTTGTTTGTTTTTTTAATTTGTATTTTTACTCTTGTAGGGTAAAGTTATTGAGTCAGATCGCTTAAAGCGAGAACTTATTAACTTCCAGCTGTTATTTTTGACGGGCGGAACGTCAACGTTGCTTCAGCTCAGCTATAACTACATACGAGTAACATACCACAAACATACGAGCCTATACGGGTATTGGATAGCATACAAGAAAGACAAGGATACATTCAAGTTATGCAAAGCTCTCGAGTGGAGTACGCGTTAAAGATCCCAAAAGTGACTTGAACTTTCTCACAAAAGCCTTTTTGAAACCACTCTCAAGAGTGTTTTTTGCAAAGTCGTGTAGATGATTGAAACCGGTTTTAGCCTGCCCGGATTCTTGTGGATGGGGCCAAACAATACTTTTGCAAGTACAGTGCTCCTTGCGCGACTGGGAAGCTCTTTTCACAATTTCGGCGCTGCAACGCTAATAGGCCTGTCCCTTAATCCTGAAAAATATTTACCCTTGAAACTACTAGCAAGCATATATGCTACCGGGTTGATTGAGCTTAAACTTAATCTTGTGGCGAGGCAAGGCCACTGAGTAGCTGGGAAAGTAACTACGGCAGTAATATGTTATAATAGTAATAATAATACAGTGAAACCTGTAAATAACTAAATAAATAAATAGATAATGATTTGGAGGTATCACATCCACAAAGTGGTTCTTCGTCTACCTACCTGATTCCAGGTCGAATTGGAATTTGGAAATGTTGGTTTTTGAGGAGAGGGGAAAACCGGAGAACCCGGACAAAAACCTCTCGGAGCAAAGGAGAGAACTAACAACAAACTCAAACCACATATGGCGTTTACGCCGGGATTTGAACCCGGGTCACATTGGTGGGAGGCGAGCTCTCTACCTCACCACTGCGCAACCCTTGCGGACACTTCTATTAAGCGGAAGCGGACACCTAAAAAGTACCTGAAATGGTCATTTCTATTTTTGCCAACCTGTATAAACGGACACTTGTAATTAAATTCCACCACTCACCATGCCAGACACTGGAAATGCGAAAGATTGCCAGCCACAATTTTTTCGATTTTTACATTTTTAAAAAAACGTGACATGACAAACTTATTTGATTACTTTCACAGTACAGTATTGTTTTCTATTTCGTTTTGTTTGTATAGAGTTTGTTTCACTCATCTGATTTCTTCAAATTTGAGTTGCAATCTATGTTTATGGTACTATGATCAATTGATCCACTTTAATAAAGAAATTAATTAATGCAAATGTATATCATCATAGTCTCTGGGAGTATTCTGAACGTTTCCACTGTTCATTTGAATGACATTTGACACTTCATATAACGTTATCTATCGAAACCTGTATTAGGCGGACACCCTGTATTAATTAATATAAGCGGACACTACAGCATTCCCCAAGGGTGTCCGCTTAATACAGGTTTCACTGTAATGGGATATGTGGCAATATTTGCACACTTCGAATAACATATAGATGTAGCCAAGGCTAAAATAAAATAAAACGAATAAACTTTAACCTATGGAAATCCAGAAATTTATACTTCTGATCACTGATTTTAAAACAAAAAAAGAACAGTATAAATCAATTAATTCGATCACATTAATAGTCTTGGAAAAGACTTCCTACCCATACGTGTGTATCACTAACCCCCCCCCCCCCCCCTCCACCACACCCCTTTGAGAAGCTAATAGCCATGAAACTTAATGTTTTATAAAGGCAGGTTGACATTCACGAAACTCTTTAGCCGCGTGCAGTTTTTAATTACATTGTTTATTATTAATAGCAGATGTTAATGCTCAATAACTCAATCTGTTTTTTAAAGATTTAAAACTACAAAATCTAACCTCGGTGTTACGGTGCCTTGGCGTTGATTGTTAACCAATGACTGAAGTGTCCAGGTGTCGTAGTTTCTTTAACGCTACTTTATTCAGAGAGATTTGATGAGATTTGATGTTAATGGCACTACTTGGTGTGCAAACCGAGGGAGGGGTGAGATATTCTATATAATGGACTCTACGGGAAGACTCCGCCAAAAAGGGATACCGCTTTTTGAGAGTTCAGAAATAGGAAAGGGCAGGGATTTCACAAGTTGAAGCATATGAGAGGGTTTGGGAAATCTGTCATTGTGGATTATGACCTATAAGGGCTGAAAGGCGTAGTTTATGGCTGTAAAAAGGGTTAGTTCAGGAATTGGAAAGGGCAGGGATTTTACAAGTTGAAGCATATGAAAGGGTTTGTTAAACTGTCATTGCAGATTGTGAAAGAACCTAGCTACAGGGCTGACAGGCGTAGTTTATGGCTTTAAAAAGAGTAAACCGATGATGCTTTTACTTACAGCATTTAAAGGTTATGCAGCGTTACAAAGTAGTATGTGAAAGGGGTACCATTTTTCAATAACAAGAATACAAAAGGGATACCTCAAAAATGGTATATAAAACGGTAAGGGGTTGGACCTCGGGTTAGAGCCCCTCATATAGAATTGCGTTAAGTACCTCCCCCCGCCCCCACACACCCCTTCGGAGGTGTACAATCTTTTTAAGGCCATTAATTTTAAGTTGCATTTGTTAACAGGTTGAATAAAGAGAAAACAATTGTAAGTTCTTCTGTTTTTTTTTCTCAGATTTCTCGACGGAAACCGAATCAAGAAAATCCCTGAAAGAGCCTTCGAGAATACGCCAAGTCTTAAAGTAATGTACGTAACAACTGAATCATAAGCAACATTCATCTTGTTGGTGCCGTTTCCATTGTTAACATTTGTTCTTAATTTACTCATTACTTTACTTGTCATTCTTCACCTAAAATCCGAGTTTTTGTTCTCTTTTAGCTTGCTTCAAAATAACAACCTAACGAGAATCCCTGATCAAGCATTCAAGAAGCAAAACGCTCTTCAAGTAATGTAAGTACGAAAATGGCTGCCTTCAGTGGTAGTTGTCAGGGGCACCCAACGATAATATAGTTCCAAATCACTTAAACAAACAGTCAGAAAAACCTACAGACCTAAAAATGATAATTTTCGCCTATTCAGTTAATGACGCTACGTTTTCCTTTTGGATATCTTTATACTTCGAATGCGTTGATAGCGAGGTGGATATTCCTTTTTCGCGGGAAAAATTGCACTAAAATGTGTCTAAAAATAAACCGGTCCGTAAAAACGCCGTGACACAGGCGTATAGTGTGGGAGTTGCTCCCTCAGGGTTATTGGAGCCCTGCTGTATGAACACGTTTACATGATAGGTGGGCTCACCCGCTAAGGCAGGCTGTTCGGTCTGAAAAACCGCGTTCGGTCTGAAAACCCCGTTCGGTCTGAAAAACCGCGATTTTTTTCAAAACACGGAGTTGTTCCCTTTAATTGACGCATGCTCATTTCAGTTAATCAGAACGCGAAGCGTGTGAGCACCGTGCGAGAAAAAGAGAAAGGACGAATTTTGAATTTTGAATTTTATCGGAGAAACGTTTTTTTGTAGACTGAATTTTATTTTCATGTGCTGAGCCGATATTAGTTGTGTGGACTAGTTGCTTGAAATTAATTATTTCCAAAATTTATTTACAGTGGTTACTTCTGCCGAAGCAACCACTTTGAATGAAAAAACACATAAGCTTACAATAGCGAAAAAAAAAATAACATTGAATTCATTTTTTTATAACTTTGATTTGCATAACCTACAGGTATTACTGATCATGAGAACAATTCGTGATAACCTTACCGCATCATGAACCAGTTAGTCCACGCAATTAATATCTGCTGAGCACATGAAAATAAAATTGAAACAAAGAGTTGAACGTCGGATTTTGTTGAGAGGGTGGGGGGAGGGGGAAGGGTTTTTTAATTCATTCTCTCAAAAAATGCACTAAAACAATTATAGTTAAGCTTAAATTGAGATGTTTACAGTCACATCATTTCCTACTCAAAAAGGTAATTTCCTCGATTGAACTTTGGCACAAATACCTTAAAAGTCTCTAAAAAAAACCCTGCTTCCTCAGTTCTGATTCCTACTCGAGCAAGCACGGCGCCCACGAGAAAAAGAGTCCCTAAAGCAAAGTTTCGTTGCTTGAAGGTGTCATTTTTTGTCCGAGGGGTGAGTTAGTAATTTCTGCAAACTCTTCCATTACAATTTTGTCCGTTTACGGCGTATCTTTAATTCGATGACACGGAATTATAGCACTGAATTTTACGCTACGATGGCATGCGATAGCCATTTTTTCAAAACTTGAAATAATTTTTTACCTAGGAACAAAAAAAATTCCTTTCAGCAACCCCTAAATCACTCTTTGTACGCGCACCGCAAGTAAAAATGCTTTCCCTTAGCAACGTGAAAGATAGGTCAGAGAGCCCTTGAAAGAAAGTCTCGAAGGGATCGAAGTCCAATTGGGAGCTCCGATAAAAGGTCGTAAAAACTCTTTTTCCCAAATTCGAAGCGGATTTTAGGCAATTTTACTTGGAAACCATTGTTTCTCGTAGACAGAATTATCTAATCTTTCAAAATAAGTCTTAAAGAGGGAGGGAGAAAACATTATTTTGAAGACATTCATCAAAGACCAGGTGCCCGCTTTCGCGCTTTATTGTGATTTCTATTGACGGAACTTTCAGACCCTAGCTTGTTCCCAATGACTCTTAATGACTCTTGGTGTCTTACCAACCACTGAAGACCAAGTGACCCGCAGCATGTGAAAGTTGGTAGAATCATAGTGATATAGATTGTTTCAGCGTATTTTCGATCGAACGAAGGGCGAATTGCCTTTAAGTTCTATCAAGGTCTAGGTCAACGCCTAGGTACTTGTACGAAAACTCCCTTTAACAGAGATGTTTAGTCCCTTTTCTTGAAGGTTGATTCTTTTAGTTTCAGCCTTGCCATTTTTTCAGGTTCATGATCATGTTTACTATCTTCGAACCAAATTTCCAAAATATGATTTCGTGTGGACTGGAAAAAGTTTATCAGCAAAGATATTAACAATAGCTGAGGGTAGTTGGTTGATGAAAGTAAGAAATAAAAGGGGGCTTAGAATGCTTCCTTGAGAGATCCATTGTGTAACACTACGTAAGGTAGATTTGTTGCCGTTTATGCGAACATACTGCTTTCGATTTGCAAGATTTTCAAACTATTGTAAGTTAAAACCATCGATTTTCAACGCACATTAAGACCAGCCACATAATTGTTGTCAATATCAAAAAGCAACTGGTTCTACTGTAAATCGGATCAATGCAGTTTCGGTTGAATTTTCTTTTTCGAAAACCAGACTGCAATCCATACAGTAGGTTATTTCTAGAAAGGTACGAGTACACTGTGGCATAGATATGCCTCTCAAAGCTCTTGGATAGAATCAGAAGAACCCAATTGGACGATAATTCAAAAATCGGGCAATGGATCGAAAAATTGTGTAATCCATTTTTACGCGGACAACTTCTTAAAAATTCTGCGTGGAATTTTCCACGCCAAACAATTTGAAATGTAAGCGTTTTCTTTTTTTGCCATTTTTTTGTTCACCTTTATCGCCTTTCTTTAAAATAACAACATTTGTTTGTCTGTTTGTTTTTCAGAATGCTTTCAGATAATCCACTGGAGATTATTGGATCAGATACATTTACAGTTCCAAGCAATAACCTATTAGTGTAGGTTTTCGATGTACTGAACTAAAGAAAAACGATTTTTTACTTTTGCCTTGACTCTTTTTTGTAAGATATGATTTTTTTTAATAAATCCTTGGTTTCCAATAGTATCTATAATAAAATCTGGATTAAGCTCTTGTTTTCCAGAACGATTTTATTGACTTCATAATTGAGCAAACAATTTCAGGTTTTTCTACTTCAACTGTTGTACATCACTTTAGATTTATACCTGCTTTCTTTGTACGTAACCTACGTTTTTTTTGTGTGAGTTAGTTTATTATGTCCTAAGTAGTGTGACACTAAACTGAAGTCAAAAAATGGTAACGATTACAACAAAATCAGATAACGTGATTGTATGTTGGGGATTAACAAATAAAGAAGCCTTGCCTGTGGTCTCTTCTTTCGCGAAGTACGCAAGAGGCCGCTAGAGTAAGAAAGAAGTGTAGGGGGACTGAACACGAGACATTGTTTCTTCATACTTCCGAGTGATCTACAACAGAACAGAGCACGGTCAAGGCCTCTTTACTTATTTTATGATAAAGAATGCATTAAATTCCACACGCATTGCGCGGCTTTCTATTTTCCAAAACCTTATTTTCACAGCGAACCAGAGTGTCGTCTGCATGATATACTTTCCTAAAACACGCTTAAATTAGCCAATCACAATCATTTTTACTTTGCACGAAAAATTTGTTTTACACCAAATTTACTCGGTGCAAGTATGATGCAAAACAGCGCAAATGAAATAAGGTTAAATCAAGGGCAAAGATGGTAAATACCGCGATATGCCCACGAACTTACAGCCCCATGTAAACTGGTATGCAAATACGGTATTTACCATCTTTACCTTTGATTTTCGAAAGGCCAATTGATTTGATTGGTTGAAAAAGACAAAAGTTGTCAAAGCTGTCAAAGCATCATCAAAGCTATCACAGAGTGAAACGAGCGAGACGTTCTGTGAATTTAAATGCAGACGAAATGTACTTTTTACGTCCAAAAATCAGTTTCTAAAGGTAAAAAGTGCTTTTAAACCCGGCCGAATTGCGGCTCATGAAAACCTGGACGTCAATAACATGACAATTCGAAAGCAAAAGTGCCCGAAAACTGAACCTGAAAGCAAGTTTATTAAAAAATTCTAGTATAAAATTCGCCGAAGTCTTCGCAGAAGTGATGCTGTAGTCTCGCAATCGTGTTTTGAGCTAATGTGATGAATGAACAAACTCCAAAAAAAAAATAGATAGAGAAGTTATTTCTTGAAAATATTTATTCAAAAAGTAAGAAGTAAATCCTTAAAGGCAAGTGAAATCGGATGAGCATATGGCAAAATTGAACACAAAATTCATCTCAAATCGGCGTGCAGTTTGTTATTTTCCTTTAGCGCCGATGACAAAATTTATAAAACGTTTGTGAAACATTTACATGTATACATTACATAAATTTCCATTTAAAAACGTAATTTTCTTGACCATAAAGTAAAAAATGTATCTGAAATGAAAGTCTTCAAAAACTTCGCTGTTTTGGTTGAATTTCAAAACAGGACATCTTGCGCTTCGCCGTAAAGAAAATACTGTTGAATTCCTGGAAGGACGTTTCCGTAACAAACAGCTTTCTTTAGTCCACAAAAAGGAAACTGAGCATTCATTTGAATTTTTCCTTTCCATTTGTGTCTTTTAACTGTGTACTTTTAACCCTGAAATGTAAAACTTGTGTCTTGAAAACCACCTCATAACCAGTCTCCTCTACTATACCTACTACTTATGGTGTGATTCACAGATGGCGTGACCACTTTAACTACATGTTTTATACTCTCCACATAAAAAATGCTTTTTCAACCAATCTTATTGCGTGTTGTATAAGAACTTTATTATAATAAACGATAAATATCAGGTCGCGCAGGTGGAGATCTCTCTTCTCCTCCAACGAAAACAAGGGCAAAAAATGCACTAAAGAGACAGTAGCGATAAAATAGTGAAGGCGAAGAAGCGAAAAAAGCCGAGAATGAATTAATAAAAGCAGAGAACTTTTCAAGATTAAACAGGTTTGAAAAGATAAAAGTTTGGTAATAAATAAATGAAATCTCTCAAAACAAAAACCATGTAAAATCGTGACAGTGCTGCTGTGGATCATGATTTAGAGATTCATTTCATCAATCAAAACCTTTATTGTCAACAGTCCTATTTTCACGTTCTTTTAATTTGTTTTTTGGTATTTTAATTTAATACTGTTGCTGTTAATTCTGTTAGTATTTTAGACAGGGAATAGTAAAATATGTGCTTGAACCACACGTAAGTGATCCTATACACTTTACACCTAACTGACTGGCCGGGCCATTCCCGTCGTAATGAGAATTTCACTTTTAATCAAAACTACCCAGCCAGATCAGTCTAATCCTAAATAGCATGCACGATGGAAATAGTTTGGGAAAAGCCTATTTCATTTTCAAAATGGCCGGTCCGGCCATGGTTCGAACAGCCAGTTAACGTTCTGACTTTTGGAGAGCGTTCTAAGTTAAACAGACGAAATTAAAGGATAATACTACTTTGATGACCACAACGCGGGACAAATTAAAGTTCTTTATTCCTTGTAGAAGGATCTCTCCCTGGCCCACTGATAATTGTAATTGTCAAAGTTGCCATCAAGAAGATGCGTCAGGCTTGAAAAAAAGAAAAAAAAATGCAGGCGATGTAAATTTTCGCAGTCCCTTTTAAGTCTATCCTTTATCTCCTTTTTTTCTACCCTGAAATGTTTTTCATTTGATCATTTGGTGCTGCCCTGACACTGGCTCAAATTGAGTTAGATTATTTGTTTAGGAGAAAACTTTACATTGGAGATACACGTAAGATTCTACCAAATCAAAACGGTGGAAATGCGGTGATCTATCATAATCAACGCTTCTTCCTTTTCCTTTAAGATACATGATACGAACAAACATGAAGACAGCTAGCCTTAGATCTTTCCACGGCATTAAGGACCATTTCAGGACTGAAATGTAAGTACGTTTCATATGTAAATTAAACTCATAGCTGAGTATCACAACGATGTCTTAGACTCAAATTTGAAGAAAAAATTGAAACAGGAGGGAAAAAAGCGCCTTTTTGCAGTTTCGTCTGGCCTTTTCCGCGATCTCAACTAGTCGAAACGAGCGAAAAGAAAGTCGAAACTGGATCACAAAGGTGGAGACTGAGAGCTAGGAAGGGAGGGCGGTATTTTTTTGTGACGATAAATCTTTTCTTCATTCGTCATCACTAAATGGCGAGTTGAAAGCAGTACAAATATCTCGTCCAGTTTTGTCACAAATGTGATGAGTCAGAAGCCATAAAGGGATGAGTTTAATACTGAGGATCACTGCGATGTAGCAAAAATGTACATTCTTTAACTCTATTGTTCAGAGGGAAAACTTAAGATTTCAGTTGCTCTTTTGTTAAAAAAGAGGATACTATCAAGCTAAATAGCTGCGAAGAGGTTAATCGTTTGACTTCCTGTACAAAACAGAATGCCTGTAGTTTTCCTGCTACCTAGACTCATCCAGGCAAACAGTTGGTTTTCCCCGCTTCATCGATGGCGTACAGGGGCGTAAGGACAATACATGTGCGGCGAAACTTTGCTTTGCATTTTTTCCCCTTTTCCTCGCTGTTTTGCCGTTTTCTCTCGTCAAATACAGTACCACTGAATACTTTATTTACAAAAAATGCTAAAAACGTGTACGTGTCTGTCTGTAAAACTCGCCTTTTCCCTTAATATTGCATATAAGGGTCCAGATTTAAGAGGAAATTGCAAAGCACTGAATAACTTTCGCGGATTAAAAAAACAGAAAACAAACCTGTAAAAGCTTCCACAACAATTCCACCGGGACCTGATTGTATCAGTTGCATGTTTTTTTTTTCCGTTTGCAAACTTATTGATTCTTATCATCTCTCTACCGCTGTTTTTCAACAGAAGTTTGCAAGACGGAAAAATTGGGATTATGAAATTCTGGAATGCAACATTCACCTACACTGTTCGTCTGTGAGTTGATTTATGATCACAAAGATATCAGAAATATGAATTTTATGTGCAGCTATTTTTGTCTTCATCATTAGCCCCTAGATAGCGATTACTTAGTCTTTTTTTTTTCATTTTTCACTTTAGCGGCTTTGGGCATGGTGATTCTGAATACATCGACATGGTCTCTTCTTTTGAAGATCCTTGGATTAGAGACCAACTACTGCCAGCTTTTAAACAATCTGGATTTGCCAATCAAAGTCTTGGAAAATACAAATTACTACCATGTTCACCTGGGTGGTTCGTTAATGCCTCCTCTGAAGCCAATGAATGCATAATGTGTCCAGCAGGTAAATTACTTCTTAGTCTAACTGACAATACATCATTAAATTGTGGAGATTGCCTTTGATATGGACATTTTAATTTGCTCTCATTGTTTAGAACGTGAACTTTATAGAGTATCAGATGAAGTGTTTTTCTTTCTTAATACATTGTAGAATACTTAAAGCAGAGAGTTCTTTCGGATGTCTACAATTTTTTTTAACAAAAGAACAGTCCTCGCCATTTTTTGTTTTGGTCTGATTGGAAAGCAAGTATAAGAAAAGAAACCCAATTCCGGTATACGTAGTCTAACATTGACGATGTTGATCCACTAAAATAGGATAATCATAAATGTTTAGTAAATACAGTAACAGTTTCAGGTATTGGAACTGCTTTTTATCCACGATAATTGAGGGTGCCAT